>JABFOX010000947.1:0-14348 GCA_022817665.1 Axea sp. ZL-2020
ATAAATATAACTTAAATATGTACTAAATATTTGTTTAAAAGAATAAACTATCTTAACTCTTGATGTAAAGTCCATAGGATTTTTGTCCAAGTCAATTTTATTAACTGCGCAAAATTGATCTTTAAAATAAATGTTGTATTTAATTGAAACTTGGTATATATTCATTAAATTTAACATTTATGTATTATTTTGCTACCGCGTGCTTAATATTTTACTATGGCACTACAAGGATATAAACAGTGAATCAATTACTGTAAATACCGTAATCATATATTTTTTACAGGACAAATACTGCATTTTAATATTTTATACTCTATAAATATTTTTATGCAATTTATTGGTTAAATATTTGTTTATTTATTTTATGTTTCTAAATAATTTTTCGTATTAAAAAGGTTTAAAACTGTTATTTTTTTTTTTTTTTTTAAAGTGAATCATTAAACTACGTGGAATTCTTTGAATGTTATATATTATTTATTATACTAAATACAATAAGACAAAATAACGTTAAATATTTAAAAAATTATTATTAAGAACAAAACCTTCAATAATATATATAAATTTATATATTTATTTTGGTAATTATTTGCATGTTATTGGTAAATCTGGATAATTTTTTTAATGACATGTAGATCTTTGATATGTTAAAGGGCATAGTGACAGATTTGAAAGGTACTGGAGAGATTTCCCAATTTTAGTATGAAAATAACTTCCTAATAATAATAATAATAATAATAATAATAATAAACTAATAATAGCTTTTTTAATTTTTAGTTATTTGGCATTAATAATAATTATTATGATATTAATTATATTAATAATATAAATACATATCGAAATATTTATGTAATAACATTATAATGCAATTTTATTGTACAATAAGTTTCATTATTAGTTTAAATGTTTTAAAAATTATAGTACTGACCATTAGGAACAATCATGAGTCTTTATCAAAGATTATTCAAGCACAAGCTTCTTTTATTATTATGACGACGTTTAGATTATTATACATAGTTAGAAGTCAACGGTGTTAATTTTTTTTATATAAAAACGATATTGGACCATTTACCACCATTTGACTTGAAAAGGACTATGAGCAATAATCGAAACGTCATCACAATAGTAAAGGATTTGCAAAAGTATATATAAGTAATTTAAAGTTCGTTAAAAAATTAAGTTAGTATAAATAGAGAATTTATCTTTTAAATTTCTTTCTCAAATTAAATGTCTTTCTCATTCGATCTAATGGGAGTAAATAGTGAATTTAAAATATTAAATTTATGAAATAATTTTTCGTATTAATTGTATAAATAAATTTCATATATTGTGTGATGTAGAATCCAAATCTGAAGTAAGAAACGAAGGTTTTTATTTACGATTTTAAAGGTATTCTCCGCTCCATCCCTAAGACAAATTTAGTGTCAAAGTTGGTCAAGTAAAATTACTTGCCATTTGATCAGAAATATCCTGACCTTATAATGACCTTATAAAGAATGATGAACAATGTTTTCTCCGTATTATAGGGAACCAAAATATTTTTAATAATTCGTTTGACGTAGTAAACATAAACACGAATGAAATGTTAATATTCGGAATATGCCAATTTCTACGTAGATCAGTAAATTATCTCTATTATGTAATTTCAAATAAGAATGTATCTGTTGATCCAAAGAAAATCGAAGCAATGAAGAATTTTCTTGTCTCTAACTCACCCAAAGAGGTCAAGTAGTTTCTCGAGCCAGTAAGTTATTATCGGCTTTTTGTTAAATATTTGGCCAAGATAACACGCCCGTTGAACCAGCTTTTAATGAAAAGAATACTGTTCATTACATCACCCATTTAATTAGTGTCACTTTTTTTATTGCATACCAAATCATTCTTTCTTTCTTCATTATTCGGGTGCGTTGACTGTGTCTCGTCAATTCCCCGAATTGCCATGCAAAGACAGTATTCAGCTACTTCCGCGCGAAGATGAAACGAACTCGAATGATCAACCGTTTAGTTTTGGAGTGGGTACGCTATATTATCCAGTGACACTTTCTCTTTTTCTGTAATATTTATATCTGCTATTTATCTGTGGTTCATCTTCGGTACTATAAAATTGATTAAAAAGTGATTTGAGTTTAAAGAATATAAAGCGTTATAAAACGCTATGCACATGTTCATAAAATTAAGCAATACTTCTATAATAATAAATATATTTCTATAATAATAATATTTATTTACTTCTATATAATATTAATTTTATGAATCGCTCAAAATCCAACGCAACTCCATTTTCTTATATTTTCTGATCTTCGTACATTTTCATGAAATAAAGCTTATTCCATGGGATTTAATTTGTTAAATTTATATTACTAATTTTTTTATAAATTAGTGTTATAAAGTAATACTGTTTTTGATGTATTGTTTGTTAAAATAATATTAACCTTTACCGGTTGTAAGTTACCTCTCACGTGACAAAACTGTTTAGACGACCGATAAGCGTTAATACAATAAATTTTATTCCATTCAAAATTTTAAAAATCAAAAAATTATTACAAATTTCATTTAACTGCATTGACTTCTAAGCAATCATACAACAGAATACAATAAAACACCCTGTAGTGTTGTCACCAACTAGTGATAACTGTTTATTTTCTTTTAGTACCTTATAGTACAATAAAGTAGATATGCTAGTTGTACTAGTAACTCTGGATATGTAAAAAAAAAAAAAAAATATATAGATTATATTTGTGAACCTGTTTGCAGTAATGAATGTATTCAAGGAAAATGTACAAGTCCAAATACGTGTACTTGTTTTGGTGGATACAAATTTGAAACATTTGATAATTATACGTGTTATCCCGATTGTGTTAACGGTTGCCCTGAAAATGAGTACTGTGCTTCACCTAATATTTGTAAATGTATTCAAGGGTATGCACAAATTAATGTTTAGAATGCTAATTCTGAAAAAAGCTTAATTTCTTTTTCACATAATTTATGTGTACCTATATGTGAAAAGGAATGTATTAATGGTAAATGCGTTGCACCAGATACCTGTCAATGTGATGAAGTCTATTATAAGATGTCTGAAAATTCTTTTACTTGTGAGCCTATTTGTACAGAAACTTGTATGTTTGGAACTTGTACAGCATCTATCATTTGTACTTGCAATGAAGGATACAGATTATCTAATGAAACTAATAGAAATAATTGTGAACCATTTTGCAGTGAACCTTGCATTAATGGGGTAAGTTATATTTACTTAATTACATAAATTGCAACAAAATTAAAATTTATTGTAATATTTTGTACATGAATAACATACAAATAGCATTTAAAATTTAACATAGATAATTTTTGTTCTGTATTGAAATTCTAAATCATAAGTATTAATAACCGGGAACACGAGAACGTTTGAAATAGTTAGAGAAATTAGAAAAATTAGGAATATTAGAGTAACTACGTGAAACGTACATATCATTTTTAAAGCGGAAATATTAAAAACAGTGATCGGTGAAGCAAATTAGTATAAGTTAGACATTATCGTGATCTCGGAACAGAATTGTCGAATGAGGAAGAGCAGGATAGAACACAGAATAGGAATATTTTTTTGCATTATTAGACGTTCAATTTATTAGCGATACGATACCATATTTAATTTTGCAAGAGTCATCAAAAAAAGTAATTATTGTTAATGTATGTGCGCACAGAGAAATAAATAAAAACGATAAAGAAAAATAATGATATCTATGCGGAACTAGAGCGGGTGGTTGATAAATCCTCATCGTATAGTGTTAAATATCATATACAGGCCTTCAATGTTAAAATTGAAAAAGAAGAAGTATTCTATCTGACAATAGGTAAGGAAAATTTGCATGATATCAAAAATAAAAATGACTTAAGAGTAATTAATTTTGTAGCATCCAAAAATATATTTATCAAAAGTACCTCTTTCACATATAGATATATCCATAAACATGGAAATTTTCGGAAGGAATAACTTATAATCAAATAGACTATATATTAATAAATAGAAAACATGATATTTATAGAAACGCGGTATATAGTTCAGACTACTACCTCGTTATTATTAAACTTAGGCTCAGATTAACAATAACTAAAATCAAACAGCAGGTTAAATCAGTACAAAGGTTTGCGATAGAAAACGTTAAAGACATAAAGGAAAGACAAAAATATTAAATAGAAGTTAGAAATCATTTCGATGTACTAGGAAATTGCGAAAATGACAATGATCCAGAAAAAATATAGAGAGAAATTAAAAACACCGTTAAAAAGTCTAACGCTAAGGTAATGATAAGAACTTAAAAGCGAAAGATCTTAAATCTTTCAGAATATTCTTTTCAACTTTGGCGACTTCAACTGCTTTCTTGTAATTCCTCATGACTTCTTTAGACTAATTTCAATAACAGTGTTTAATTGTTTTTAGCTGCATTAAAAAGTTTTAATATAAAATCTCTAAGATTAGAAAACTCTATCAGATGATTTTATAATTAAAGAATTATTATTTAAGGAAGTAGTTGGTTTCAAAAGAATTACGAATCGCATCACTGTGGAATCCAACTATTTCATCTAAATTATATCATGATATATGAAATATATTGGTCATAAATATAATTTGAACATACAGGCCTTTTTCTTTAAATTTTATAACCTTTTTAAAGAACTATACAAAAATGATATAAAACGAAATAATTAATATTAGGAAATAAAAAAGTATAAATTTGAACAAAATTATTGTCTATAAATTCATATGTATATTAATACACATACGGTTTTTTAAAATTATGAAAAAGTACAAACAAATTTTACTCGTATCATATACTCACGAATTATCTATCATTGTCTATTCATCAAAAAATAAATTAAATTATTTAAACATTTTTTGGAATATTATAATTGAAATCATAAAGTAACCGTGGGGATTCTATAATAAAAATGGTCAATTAATTATTATTCTGATATAATTAAACATTTCAGTTTTGTATAGCTCTTGATACTTGTACTTGTTTTACTGGATTTGTTCCATTAAATAACTCAAATTACATTTGTGAATCATTTTGTAATTCAACATGTAAAAATGGAAAATGTACTATACCAGGCATTTGTACATTTAATTCTGGTTATGAAGAAAACATTCACAATAGCACTTGTGAATTTATATGCATCTGTATAAATGGATATTGTTTGAAGTCGAATATTACGTGTTATAATGAAGAAAATATTCTTAAAAATGATGAAAATGAAACTTATCCCATTCCAATCTGCACTAAGGAATGTGTTAATGAAAAATGTCAATGCTATGAAAATTATATTCTGCTCAATAACACATTTATCTTAATAAATCCTTTCAAAAATTGTATCAGTAGAACTTATAATTTAAAAACAGATGTATGCTCATGCTCTTCAGGATGGGAAGGAGACAACTGTAACGATCCAGTGATGTGTACAGTTGGATTAAATTAAACAGATTAATTTGAAATTATTTATAAAAGGTAACAATATAAAAAAATTATTTACATTATTTATAATTATTTTAGTTATCAAAAAATTCTATACAAAAATTCTTATTAAAATATATTATGGAAATATGATGTAGATTTTTTCAACAATATTCCCAAAATTAAAGTCCAAATGTTTCGAAATTATTAACTTAACTAAAACATTTCTGGTAGAATTTATGGTGGACATTTTTGTAATAAGAACCTAAATAGAAGAATTTAGAATTCATTTGATGTTATTAAAAAATTATTTACAGTTGATTTCTATTACCTACTAGAAAACTAATTTGTGATGTTTAATACTTTTAACAAATGGTAGATATAGAAAATTTACTATGTGGATATATATTATGTTTTTATAAGAAAATGTATGATTATAGTTATATAAATCTGACGTTGAATTTTAATGATAATTCTGTTTATTAATGCTTTATCTATAAATATTGTTATTATTAAGGGCTTATTTGCAGTCACATATTTTAAAAAACTCAATTTTGGGAAAATGTCACCATGCAAAGGTACAGTGCTTATTCTATTTAATTCCAAAGTTTTAAATCGATATGAGATCAAAAATGTATATTTCCTAACCACTGAAGCAAACACTGCTCTCCCTTGCACGGTAACCGTATACCACGGTTAATGAAACTTTGTGGAATTGTTACTGATATGATTTTTTTGCCCTTCAAGAAAAAAAAGCTTAAGTATCTTATATAATACAATGTACGGGTACACGTATAATGTATATTTTAAGTTTAATACTCGTTATTGAGATATTTTGCAACGTAAAACAATTACAAACGATATTTTTTATTTGAAATTGTTAATTTGGTAAAGATAATTTTCATTGAGGCAGACGACCTCCTTGAAAATATTAACGGATTATATGAGATATTATTTTTGTTTAATGGTCAGTTGTCAATTTAAAGTAAATATATCATTTAAACATAATATTATATATAACCAAAATAAGATAAATATTATTGTTCTGAAAATATGTTAAATATTCTAATACTTGGTTAAAGATTGGGCTCTTTAATTATGAAAATATTGTTAAAAAAAGATACAGTGGACGTTCGAAACAGAGAAATGATCAAACTCTTAAACTTTTTGCACAAACTTTTGTATTAATATAAAGAGTTAAAGAACGATTACTGTTTGAAATTAGACTAATTACATAGAAAAAAAAAATTTTTTATTACTTTTATTATTATACTTACATATGCCAGTTGTATTTATTTTAATTACAATGCGATTTAATTACAAATACGATTAATAAAATTATAAGAAATTAAAATTCTTTACAATAATATTCATTTCTTATATAAAATGAAATTAGGACATCTATTTTATATAGTAATATTACGGATCATAGAATAAACATAGAGGAATTACCCAGATGTTTTGAAGACTGCATTTTTAATATTAATAATGACACAGAATGTTATCAAATGAGTGATAATAACAACAACAATTATACATTACAAAACGTTGTTTGTATATTTGGTAATACATTGTTTATGGTAAAATTATTTACACTTCATTTTACAGATTAATTCATGCAATTTAATATTTTTTGTTCAAGATACAAAATGCAATTTTACGAAAGTATCATCTGAGAAAAAATATCAGAAAAATAACATACCAATGATAACTGGGGTAATTATTTGCATTGGAATATGTTTATTAGGAATACTTGCATACGTAATCAAAAGAAGAAGAAGAAGACGAAGAAAGATTAAGAAAGAAAATCGTAAGTTATGATTAAACATTGCATTTTATTCAGTGTTATTATTTTAGAGTAAAATTGTATATAATAATATGAGTGAACAAATTTAAAAATATCCTGCTTTTAAAAAACATTAAAAAAGAACACACGAACTTATGTGAATGTTAGTTTTTAGTTGTATTTTTTCTTCAGAAAAGTGCAAATTGCTAATACAAATAATATTGATCGAGAAAAAATGTTTAATACATAATAATAATAAAAAAAATACGAGTTAACATGGTTTAGTAAAAGAATGTTAACAATTATGCAACAATATTTAATAAAAATATTTAATAATAATATTTAATAAAAATAATAAATAAAGATTTTTTTAGAAATTTCGAACTATTAAATATAATTTATAATTTATTGCCAGTCATGTATTTCTTATCTATTAGATATAGAATACGAATATTTTTAACTGCTAAAATATTAATTTCAGGAGAAATTAATGTAAACTAAATATTAATTCAACGAACCAAAGAAATTAAATACGCTATAAAATATAAATGTAATGTGTGTTTAATATTTAAAATTTGATTTTGTATTTTTTATACTGATATCATCTGACACTTTCGTTACAGAGATCTATGTTGAACGCTTTATTGTCGAAGCACGACAGGCCGTTAATTATTTACTTGAAGACGAAGAAAATGCTTCGGAAAGTAATTAAAGATGAAGAAAATAGAATAGTATCTATGTATCTATGATCTAAATGATATTAAAATCAATGATAATAAAACCATTGTGAGATTTCTACTATCACTTTTGTACTAGTGTGAATCGTGCATTGAAAATAATATTAATGTATATAATGTACTGAAAACTTTCCGTATGACATGTAATTCTTGTTTATATATATGTCATTAAAAAAACCGCAAGCATTACAGTCTATTATACATTGCTTATAATACATGTATATTGAAGATGTGATTAACTTGCGGCGTGAATGTCATTTTATAATCAAACAAGATTCCCAGAAATCCTACAGTGTCACTTGATTTTATAATACAGTAGTCTACTGTGATCTTTACTTCACCCGGCTGTATATTTTGATTATTGAAATGTATTAATACTGTTTTAACAGGTTCTAAATCTAATCCAATATTGAATAAATTATTTTTTATCAGTCCAATGGTTTTTTCTATCGTATTTTGATATTTGTGAAAATGGAGTATTTTTGAGAATAAAGTAGTATGATTACTAAATTTATAAATTTGAATGCTTTTAGGAATATTGTTGGGAACACCCTTATGCAGTGCAAGTACTGATATTAATAACTTTTTTGTATTTAACATCTCGGAATGTTAGTTCCTTATTTCAATTTAAAATCTTCAGGTTTTCAGAAAATAAATAATTCAGCAGGTTTTCTGATCTTTGGTTCATATTTCCTTGAAACTTGTGATGAATGTTGACGTCATAGTTTATTAGAAGACTTAAAGTTTGTTCAACTATATAGTTAAACTCAGTTAAATTTACTTAAATAAGTTTATTATATAAAAACTTTATTGGTTGATTATTCATAGTTCGTATTCAAATTAATCATGCTTATAACGTAGATAATTCACTGGTCTCAAAATCGTCATACAAATGACTGGTCATTCACTTCTCGTACATTTCAACCTAACCCCACTCACCCAATTACAATAATACTCTTCGTCAGACATTATGCTATCAAGTTAATCATAAGCCAGCACCCATAAAATCTCCCACGCGTCACAACACACCAATCATTCGTTTTTTCACCCACTCAAGAAATGTATAAATTGGTTACCGACAGCCCTAACGAATAAAGAAAATCCTCTATACAAAAAGCAGTATGAAGCAACATGCTTTACCTACGATGACAAGTCAAAAGTCCCAGACACTCGTATATGAGCTAATACTACTGTGACAAGTTTCAAGAAATAAAAATGCTTTATTATTACAGATTTGCGATACACAGCTGATGGAGGAAATCTTATCAGTTTTCAACATTTAATGCATATCATCTTTGTTTAACTACTACCCGCACCACATATCCCCATCTTATTTGAGTCTTTGACTGAGTACGTAAAACACTCTGTAACGCACGAAAATTGACGTCATCGTGTTTATTCGAAAATCACTCGACACATTCATTTCAACCAAACACTTATTCGTCGCATACTTACAAACCGGACACCCAGGCAAACCGGATATTCGACAGTCAATCGCACACTCGATATAGAAAATATACAACGTTATCTTTTCCTTGATCATCCAGAATCTACCCGTTCACACGTATCTCTCGCACACTCACTATACGTCCGCATTATCAAACAACAGTTAAATCCATGTATATTGTACATTCACGACACTATATGCACATGGAAGGC
This sequence comes from Axea sp. ZL-2020, assembly GCA_022817665.1. Lineage (NCBI taxonomy): Eukaryota > Metazoa > Arthropoda > Insecta > Hymenoptera > Scelionidae > Axea > Axea sp. ZL-2020. The sequence continues at coordinate 9,627 of JABFOX010000947.1, forward strand.
ATTATGCACTTATAAAAACGCACTGAACACTGTAATGAAATTGAAATTAAAATAAACTAAAATTTCGAACCAATATACACGCACGAAGTATAATTCAAAACTGAATTATAAACTTATATTCCGATTCGCGTACATTTTGTATTGTCTCATTTGTGTTCGCATACTAATAAACGATAAAATCGATGAACGCAGTGAGGCCAGAATCGACCGTTTTCATCACAGTTGTACTTCACTCATTTATCCAATCTCATTCACATTTCATCATTATTATTATAAATAAAAAAATTAATAATTCCTATCGTCGAATTTTTGCTATAGTCTAGGGCGTAATCAATACATATCTTTGTAACCTTTTTGCATTATTATTAATTCTGCAATACATTTAATCTCGTTTGTATAAATTGAATTATTATTTCAATTTTTTGCTATTATATTGAGTTATTATATAAGAATTTATTAGAATTTAAGAAAACACGATATCCGCGAATTTATCCAGGAAAATTCAAACTTATAAACAAATAAAAAAAAAAAAAATAATAAAAAATAACGTAACAATTTCACATTTGTCTATTGAAATAATAAGCTTTATTCCAAGTTTTATTAGGGGTAACATAACAAAATTTACTGTAAGAAAATTACAAATTATTTTACTAAAAAATATGTTTAACAGTACATAATATAATGTATGAAATACAAAAGTTATGTGCGCATTATATACAGAATAAAATAAAATATTTATATATACATAGTCTTTTATGATTACTTATTGGAAAATGCACTGTTTGAATTACATATTCTTGCGTATGATTGTATGATCATTAAATGCGTAATGTATGAACATTAAATTTGTAAACATGTTTTGAAATTTTAAATAATGTTAATGTAATAGTTCTATATCATTTATAGTAATTTAATATTATTATTGATCGAGCTAAAATTATTCTTATAAGTTTATTGGAAATATTACATTAAAACCATGTGCAAAGCATTTTATTGTAAATTTCCCACTGAAATATTTCATAAAATACATAAAAAATACATACCACAAAAATTATACAAATTGAAATCTACTATCATAAAAAATTGTATTCAGACTCAATGAATCAACATCGTTATATCTACATATATCTTATTATAAGCCATTTTGTCCTTGTTCCAATTTGTTATTTAATGGTGTAGTTATTGATGAACTATATTTATTATCTAAACTAAAATAATTTTCGTTTCCTTTGAAACAAAAAAAAAATTTATTTTTTGAATTGACACTTTTCTTTTTTTACAACAAAGATTTTGATAGTTGTCTTATCTGATTTCCAGCAAATTATTAGAATTTTTTTGCAGTAATGCTTCTGATTTCAGTAATCATTTTAAATAAAAAATAATTTGTAACAAAAATATTTAATTATGTATATGTTTATAATTTGAATTTAATATATTTAATCAGTTTACAAAGTAATAAAAATTAATAATAAATCCGTTAAAATATTATGAAAATTATAGATCTGAACAAAATATTAATAACTACTAATAATTTCATTCAATATCAAATTTTACTATTGAGAAAGAAAACTGAAATCACAAAGTTAGTTTTTAGATGTTAAAGTAAATATAAGTCAAAGTGAGTAATTATATCATCTGTCGAATAAAATAGGAAGCCTGAATAAAGTAAATACATTTTTAATTAAAATAAACGAATTTAAATAAAAAGTTCGTTAAATTTGGTTATTTTAGATCTTCTTTAAGTTTGAACATATAAATTTCTGTTAAAATAATATCACTTTTAGCTATTTTTAGAAAATTAATTTTTATTATTTAAATATTTTACGATATATTCGAAGAAAATATGTAAATTGAAATACCTTGCATATATCATACATTATAATATTAAATGCTGTCGGTCATCTTACGATTTCTTACCAAATATTCTCACGATCGATCCGTAGATTGCAATTGACGCATTGGGAAATCAAACGTTAATGTTATGTGTATTGAGCCACCAATAAATCTCGAAAGGCAAGCAAACAAGATCGATAGTAGGGCTGTATTTGAGTATGATCAGAAGGAGTGTTGGTGTTCTTCGGTGAATGCTGTTCATTGCACATTTCGAGATTCATAGGACGATGTACAATGATTTTTTTTTATCTTATTAACGTTCATATACAATGTTATTACACACACATTTGAATTGCAAATGAGACTACATAATTATACCTGCTAATTAGATATTATTTTCTCTTATTTGATAATGATGAAAGTACGTTTGATCATTTTGTTGATGGTATCGAATAAAATTCGAAAGAAAAAATGAAAATGGTTTTTGTTACAAAATCTTGCACTAATTGTTTCGAGCGTATGATATACAATGTAACGATTTCGAAGATATCGAAATATAATGCGCTAAATCCACTTTAATTTGAATACTTACTTTATACTTTGATCTATTTATTTATATATCTTTGCTAAGATGAAATGATGATGACAGAGGAATTTCATCGTATACGTGCTCTGTGTGATTTTCGTTACGTTGACAAGAACTGGTTGGTCTATCATAGTATCCTTCAAAAAGATCTGTAAAGTATTATTTCAAATATTCTTTAGATATTTTTAAATACTTTTTACTATATTATTCTACTGATATGTCATGTATTTATTAGAAATGTATATACAAATTCCTTCGGAGGTGATAACATACATCAAATTATAAAATTAATTATACATATATTTAAAAAAATCCTTTTAAATAAAAAATAATTTTTAACAATATATATCTTTATATAGATGTATATAATTTGAATTTGACATATTTCGTCAGTTTAAAAAAGTAGTAAAATGACAACAATAAATCTATTAATATATTATGATAATTATAGCTCTTATATCAACAAAATATTAATTATTCACAGTTTTTATCCAAGATAAAATTTTACTATTGCAAAAAAAACTGAAGTCGAGAGATTAGTTTTTTAGATATTATAGTAAATATAAGAAACAATAAAAAATTTGCATAAAATGGTATATAAAAGTACGTAGCTCAGAAGGATATTAAATGTTTATTTTCTCATATCAAAGCTTTCATTGATAATCACATAACCTTGAGACCAAATAAAATAAATAATGCTATATTCCAAGAGAAAGAAAGATTACTAAAGAATTAATTACGAAATAATTATAATTAAACATGTAATAAATAATAACCATAAAATCAATTTTAAGACAGTCAGAATTTTCGAAACAACAAAAATTAAAAATATATAATTTCAGAAATTATTAATATAATTAGAAATAAAAATTCTGCGAATGAACGTAATGCCATGTATGGATTGAGCTCAATTTATCATTAACTATTTGACTGATACTTTATCAATTTAAAGCAAACCAGTTTAAAAGCACCTGTTAAAGTTACAAATTTATCAAGTTATCTAAATTTTTATACTTTTTAACGGATTTATTGTTAAAAATTGACCAGTTCATGAATTTTTAACTAGAAATAATTGACAAAACAATCCTACAATGATATTTATTATATATAAATATAATTGTTTTTACTATTTTAATTATTTTAATAAAATCACGTATTAATAAAAAATAATAACAATAATTTCAAAAAATATTTTTATAGAACACACGTTAAATCATTAAATATGAATTTTAATAAGTAAAAGTTGCACATGTGTGAAATGTTGTATAATTTATATAATTACATAAGGCTAATTTATATAATTATATGCATAATATTCCAAATACTAATAAATTGTTCATTTAATTGAAATTCAAATAAATTTAAGACGTAAAATCTGATCTTTATTTATCACTTCGTTTATTATTTTATTTATTCTTCGACAAATAAGACCAATAATACTTATGAAATTTATTATGACAAAATAATATAATCAGATATTTATTACAAAAAAAAATAATATAGTAAAAATAAATAATACAACGAATAAAGAAAGTATAATAATACACAACTGTGTATTATATACAACAAGCAAATTTTCCAAGTAACTGAATTAATTATGTTAATAAATCGTAATATACTATCTTTGAACATTATAGATGTCGAAAATCTTATGACAAAATTTCAAATTATACAATAAATCAGTTTTCAATAATATGTTCTCTTTATCAGAGAAATATTCAAAGAAATAAAACATTAAAAATGACAATAGTTTTACACAATTACAATAAAATATTAATTTAGAAATTAAATAATTTGTAATTTAGTATTTGGAAAAATTATAACTAAAATAAATATATAATACAAAATGTATATATTATAAAAAAATTTAATACGTATGTTTGCTGATAATTTACGCAGTATTAATTAATCTACTAATAAAATATAACATTATTTTAGTAAATATAATGGCGGTGAAATATATTACAGCTTAATTTTTAAATCTATTTTTATATTGATATGAAAGTTTCGAAATCATCCTAAATATACTTAATTTTTTACCCTTTAAATTCCGAAAATCAATAGTAACTATTCCATTTGCATATTGATTGGTTGAATCTTCCATTGACAAAATTGCTTTAGGTTCTGAATTTGTCGTAACTGTTGAATGCATACTCGTTGCTGTTCCTACGAAAATTTTAATAAAGTAAAGGCACTTTCAATAGATATGTGGAAAAAATATTATTGAAGATATTTTAAAAAAAATTATTTTTACTGACATTTATAACATGACTATTTAAAAAATGTATTAAAATAAAGGACTT
>JABFOX010000948.1:0-14342 GCA_022817665.1 Axea sp. ZL-2020
CTATAATAATAGATGAATGGACCTAACTGATGATATTTAACAAGATCTCTCTTCTCAACATCTGATGGCCATAGTATCTATAAAACCTTTCATCTTCAAAAACAAAATTACCTGTGGCCTCAACTATTTCGCGAACTTTGATTCATCAATCACTCAAAATCATATCGTAGATTTTGTCAAACATTTCGGAGAAAGTCATTTCGACTAGACATATCAAATGATATTCATCATTTATGGACGTAGGACCTCGTTTAAACTCATTCACCCAATTCTATATAGTCGCAAACACAGGTGCAGATGTTTCATGAACTTCATTCCAAACAATTTTACTCTTTTTCGATATTTTAAATCTTTTCAACAGAAGTGTTTAATCACAACACAAAATAAATTTTTCTACTTTTCTAAATAAAGCAGAGTTTGTTGCATCAATCATCTATGACAATAAAATCATGTAAGAGCTACAGTTGAAATTTTAACCGTAAACGAGTGAGAGCTAATAAAAGAAAGTCATTTTCAATCTTACTAGCACTACATTTTGCATTTATAATGGATTTATATTGGATTATAAATTAATATGTTATATTATATATTAATGTTACATTTTGAAATTAATTTTATGATAAAGTATTTGTATTAACATTTGAAATCATCTAAAGTAAAGATGTACTTCTTTTAAAGAAATATATAATGTTTAAAAATAACACGCAAAATAAGTAAAGATTGAGTATTACTGCCATTAAACTTTGCTGAAGTATAATATAAGCTAAACAAACGCTAAATATAGTTATAGTCAATATTTTTGCTTATTACATCATTTATGCATTATATTCATCTCAACAATAATAAAAGTTATATTTTATAATATTTTAAGTGAAATTACATTAACATATATTATAATTTATCAAATTTCTTTAACGATCTATATAAAATACATTCTGAACATTAATTTATACCTAATTAAGCAATGAAGTTGAATTTTAATTTCTGATTAATTATTTTTCTTTAGAAAACTTTATGCTATAATAATTCTACAGGAATTTCATTAATATTTATAAAATTATTAAGTTTAATCTTTAGATATACAACAAATAAATCAATCTTTAAGCATATTTCTACTTTTTTTTTTCAATATTAAAATATATATTGAAAAAATATAAATATATATAATTAAAAAAATATATATATATCAAAATATAAAATATAATTTTAAAATAATTATTAAATTTCAATAAAATATTTATAATCAATCAAAATATTCATAAAAAGTGTACAATTTTATTATGAAAATTGAAATAAACAAATAATCGATTAATTTAAAAGATTAAAATACTTGAAGTAAATTAATCATTATTATTTAAAAAAAATTCTAGTGTTTTTAGTAGTACATTTTATTACATCATTTTTAATATTAACAAAATTATATTGATATTAATAGGTGATTCCGAAAATGAGGAAGACGCAATGAAAGAAGTACTATTACAAGTTTTTAAAGACCTCCCAGGGTCATCGCAATCCACAGCCTCTATAATAGAGAAAGCAATGAAACCAGGATATCCTCAACTGAATGCAATTCGCAGTAAAAGCATTCAACTTGCTGGTTATGACACCTGTCGCAGAGTGACTCTGGACTTCATGAAGAACATCGTGAAATGCACTCCAACTACGCGGAACAATCGTGATGAATTGCAATTAAATAGTAGATCTCAAATCGAATCATCAGCAACTACAACTCGCGAAGTGAATTTGGATCAAGATCTTTCTAATTATGAAATTAGAATAAGAATGTTAAAGAGTTTGGATTTGCATTTAGCTGTAAAGCAAAGAGATTACATTGCTAAACTTATGAGGCAGTAAAATATCAAAATACTTGTACACCAAAAATGTATTCAGAAATTCTAGTCTTTATCATAGTTTAATTAATTAATTTTGAACGCAATAATTATTATACTTTATAAATACATATAATAACTTTTGTTTGATGTTTTAATGATTCATATTAAATTTAAAAAGTACTTTTTGTAAAAATAAAAAAAATTGATTCGAATAAGGAATCAAAAGAATTACTATAAATTATCGATAGTTTTATCAAAGAAAATAAAATTAGCACCATTTAATTTTAATTGGATTTTAAAAATAACGATATATATCAAATGAAAGGAAATTCATTTCGATTGAAACTCAGAACATTGAACGATACGAACGGAAATGTTTTAATTTAAATATTTCTTTGTTCTTTTCATTTATTTTTATTATAAAACTAAAATTCAATTTCTTATAATTATACATATTTCATAGCTTATTTTGATAAACATAATTGTTTCCTATAAACAAAATTACAATATCTTTTATTCGGTGCTTAATACACGTATTAATTAAATTTTATAAATTACTTTATCATTCCAAAAATATTATTTTATTGTAAAAAATCTAGTCGATTACTTATACTAGTCATATACTTTTTCTGTACGAACATTTTAACCAAACGTTTTATATATACAACAGATTGAAAATAAAATGTGCGTGGAGATAAAATGTTTATAGGATAAATTATATCTACTCTGTCACATGTGTGGACAGAAAAAACTTGAAATAAATGGAAGAAAATTTCTTTTTACAAATAATTTAATTATAAAAGATATATTTATTAGATAATAAAAATAGTTTCTTGTATATTTTTAAAATACTTGAAAATTTATATAAATTTATTTAAAAAATTATTTCGCATATAAACTTAGTTTATTTGGAAGCTTTTTTTATTTATAAACGTATATATCTTTTTATTTAAAAAATCTAAAACTGTGACAATTAATAATATACTGAAAAATCAATAAATAAATATATGAAAATGCATTTTTCTTTTTTTAAGTATTCATTCATCTACAGAAAATAATGAAGAGAATACATTAATCTTATACGATGGCTTTATAAAATATTATTACGTCTTCATTAATAATTTCATCATAAAATCAACACAATGTAAACGTTCGTTTATATTTTAATTACTTCTTATTCCAACAACTACATTATTAAGCATTATTGTTGTTTAGGTATTGTTTCCTTTTATACCATGAACTTAATTATTTATCACTGTGGATACGGTGTGCTTTATATATACATACACCAAATTAAATATTATTCACTATTCATTTTTTTACACCTTTTAGATTATAAAGAAAAAATTTCTATTTGAAAATTTATTTCACGATTATTCTGAAAATTCATTAATAATACGTATAATGGCAACCTCAAATAAATTACACTCGTAAGAAATATTATTTGTGTAAATAAATAACTTCGTAAAATTTTATAAAAAATAGTGTTGATTTAATAAAATTGCAATGCTTTAAAACCATACATAAATATTCATTTAATTCTTTTTTAATTAATGGAAAAATAACGTAAATCGCGTAAGATATAAAAATGTTATAATTACGATAAAATATGTCTAAAAATATTTTCAATAATTTTAGTATTAGAAAATCTTTAAATAAAAATGTGAAAAATATGTGTATTTCAATATAAACTAAAAAAATTACATTAATCTACATATAATAATGTTTAAATCGACCTTATAAGAGTTGAAATTAAATAATTTGTATATTAATATTAACGTTCAATACCAATAAGTGTAAGATTAAAATTTACTATTTGTTCTTAAAATGAAATTAATACTATATTTATTATTATTTTATAATTAATATTATATATTAAGGTTTGAACTACAGATTGGAACCGTAGGATATCTGAAGAAACATATATCTAATTGAAAATGTAAAAATATGTTTCATGTTTTTAAAATAATTATCCCATAAAGCACAAATTACCTTCTCTCACAAGGTTGTTGAAGGGGACAACTTTATAATTTGAAATACAAACTTTTATTTTTCATTACAATTATTATTAAAAATTACTAAATTGACAGAGAAAGGCTAGAAGTTTAACTACAGATACTCTCTCAAGTTAATAGTGTTAAATGATAAATTTAACCTGTTATAATTAATTATTAAACCATAAATAAAAATGTTTTTTTAAAAATATATTATTCTAGAGACATTTTATTATTCCAATCTTTTTAGTACACCCTGCATGTATAACTTAAGTAGTTATTAATGAATAAAAATTTCTTTTAATAATTATATTTAAGAAATTTTTATAGGTCTACTGTAATAGTATCAATTTTTTTGTCACCAGTATATTGGTTCAATTCGATATAAATTCATATTACTTAATATTCTTGTATAAAAAAACTCAGAGAGACACAGGATTAATTAAATTAATCAGAAGCGTTATTTATTCTATAGGAATCATAAAAATGCAATACTGTCTATGTTCTGCATTCCTTTCATAGTAATCTCACATCTTGGATTAGAACATGAGTCAACATTCCAGAATAAACTGAAACAATGTGTACCTAATGCGACCCAACCCAGTAGAGTATGCAAATTTTAGTTTCCAGCAGAGGAAAAATGTGTTAGTAAACATTTTAGATTTTGAAAAATATTACGATAATTATATAATTTATCACCTAAACAATATATTGTGTATTAGTGGAACGAATTGTGTTCAAATTGTATTATAAATAACTTTTTTTTCGATCTACCACAAAAAAGCCACTTTTTGTCAATAAGTACGAAAAAAGTATTTTTAACACATTTGATAAAAATAATTTTTTTGGTACTTTAAAAAACAATAAAAACATCTTATTTCTATAAAAATTATTTATTTGAGTTTTTAATTATAAAAGTAACTGTAAACGATCTACAATATTTGCAATAAATTTCATAATAACTTAATTAGGTGTATATTTTATTATAAGTATAAGATATTTTGATTTTACGTATTTTCTACAGAAAATTATATCTAATAGACTCAATTAATAAAAAATGAGTTCATCATTAATAAAAATATTTAATTAAATATACCAAACATTTAATTAATTTAATACAAAAATATTTTATGAATAGTATTAACATCTTATACTTCTGAACTTATTTTCTAGACATATGAGGGGGTTCACAAAAATATTTTTTGAGTTCAGCGCACCCAGTGACGTCACCTGGGAAGATTATCTCTGATCGCAGTGAAGTGTTTTGTAAAGCAATTTCATTTGCCTCTTACGATAATCACTTTGAGTGAATAGCGTGCGACTATGAAATTTTCTTTCCTACTTAGAAGAAATACCACAGAAACTGTTCCGATGTTAAATATAATTTACAAGGACAATCCTATAAGAAATACTCAAGTGTACGAGTAGTTTTTTGTTTCAAAATAGGTGAATTGTTGATTGATGACAAACCTCGTTGCGGACGTCTATCAACTTGCCGAACGGATGACAATGTCGAAAAAGTTCATATACTGTGCTCCAAAACCGACGATACACCATTTAAAGGATATGGAATTTATCTGGAATCTATTGCCCCACGCCTCTTACTTACTTGACCTCACTTCGTGCGATTCCGTTTTGTTTCCGCGAATAAAAAGAAATATGAAAAGGCGGCAATTTGAAAATGTAGAATGGGTGAAAAAAGAGAGAAACACTGTCAGCCATTACAACAGATAAGTTTGGAAAATATTTTCAACAACTGAATCATTGATTGGAAAAATGTATTAAATGTAGTGGGAAATATTTTGAACATGATAATATTGTTTAGAAAAAAAAAAATAAATAAATAATAAATTAAATACAAAGCTTTAATAGAAAATTCCGGGTTTTTTTTAATACTTCCTTGTAATTGGTTTGGTTTCATATGAACTCAAAAATTTATGTAAACAGTGTAAAATTTGCAGTAATGCATTGAATCACAGAAATTGCAAACATGTATACATACATTTTAACAATTTTGTTGCATGCTAATGGAGTTACAAATATAATGTGATATACTTATAAATAACAGATACATGTTATTTTATGAAACATACACGTTCACTCTAAATTTAATTACTACATTAGTCTATGTACACATGCTTATGTAAAATATATATTTTTGAGACAAACATTTTTTCAGCTACAAATTCATATTATGCGTGTTTGTGAAGTTTCAAATACGCATCAACTTTAAAATACAGTTATACTTTAAAAATACTGTAAATATAATTATATTTTAAATTTTCATTTTTATTTATTTTTTTTGCTATGAAAAATGAAAAAACATTTTTTGAACAATATTTTTAATTCTTATAACATAGCTGTCTGCAGCTCAAACTACTCTTAATGTGAAATACAAATAATGTTCAAAACGTATCGAACCTTATTTTTTCTCGAGTAAACTAATAAAGTGCCTAAGACTATCATTGGTGGAAATGTGAAGAGAACATGCTTGTGCAGTCGTGAATTTTTCGTATCTGCAGAAAGCATCAGATGCTAGCATTGAGCACTGCAATACGAAATTTAATGGAAAGTTACTTTTCGAATTGCCCCCATATTTTTGCCGATCTAAAGTTCGATACTTTCTGAATACATCTCGTTTTAAATCGCGCAAACTTGACGAAAAACGTTCAAATGTTATTAAAGGCCAAGCGTGGGAACCAATCAATATTTAAATAACTCAACCCTCTCCTGGATGGATGCTACACATGAATCCTCCTTCTACTTTCAGAAATTTCGAAACTATAAAAATGCGAAGTACCAATTTCATAGTGCTTTTTGCGACTTTACACACGTGCTTATTTAGACATTATGCATGCAACACGTACATTTCAGTGTGTATTGCAGAAGTGCTGAATCCAAACTGCAAAGACAAATAATGCAACTAACTTTGTATTAAATTTCACTAGCACTCATATCAATTAACCATAAGGTTAAAATCGTATTCGAATATGTATAAATGAGATAACGACCAGTATAGTGACTTATTTGCTCCCAGTACAAATGATGAATAATGATTCCACAATAAAACCTCGATGAAACCGCTAACGATAAGGCTACCAATAATATTACCAAACAATCTACCATCCACAATATACTAAAGGCGCGCAAAGTTCAGGACACGATCTCCTTTTGACAGCATGCGACTGTTTATCAACGAATATGTGCAACGTCTGCGATACATTGTTTAAAACTTTTAAAAGGTCGCGTTTATTATCTTATTAGGATCGTGGCTAGTCCGTCCCACACTAGAGCATTATCATAGGAATATACATATTTATAACAATATAAACGTGTTTATTATCAATTTTTAAAAATTAATATAACGTCCGACATAACAGAATTTTTAAACTAGTGAATTGAATTAACGGTCCAATTGGCTAACGGTAGCGTGGATGACATCGTGGATGTGGTGACAGAGGTCATAGTACAAAAGGATCATCGGTAGTATGCTTTAAATTCGAGCAAAATAAATTACACCAAGACTGAAAAAGATCTTCCTATAATTTTGCATACGACGCGACCATTTCATCCTTATTTATACGTTGGTTTCATTTGTGAAAGAGTTAAATTTTTGCATTACAATGTCATTAATTAATTAGCATGCAGAAAAGATATTCAATTGAAAAAAGGAATTGTTTATTGGCAATTACGATATCTTGCAATTAAATAACGAGACTGGACACCTGCTATCGAGTAATCGCATGGTGGAGGGTTTGTATTGGAATGCAGTTAACCTTGAACCTTGAAGAGCAGTCACCGTTTCGTCTTTCTATCTGGTTTAATTTGTCTTTTAGTTGTGGTTCTAGATGACGTTGTTCTGTACATGTTGCAAGCATGGTGAATTTAAATATTGAGCAGCACATTAAGCTCAAATTCCTCATAAAATTAAAAAAGTCACCAACGGAATGCTTTCATATGTTAAAGGAGGTGTTTGATGATAATGCTATATCACGTGCACAAGTGTTTAAGTGGTATTAACGGTTTTCATTTAGACATAAATGTCCAAATCGATCGATGAATTCAAGAACTGAAGCAAACGTTCAGAAAGTAAATGAAATTGTGTGGAAAAATCGAATTGTACAGATTTTTTAGTACTACACAAAAACTAAGTGTCAATTGATGCACTAGACAACACCCAAATCAAATGAATGTTTATAGGTCAAACCGTTGATCAGAAATACTAAAAAGAAGTCCTAATCAAACTGAAGGAATGAACATAGAAGAAAAGACCGGATTTGTGGAAGAACAACGTATGGATTCGGAATCAGGACAACGCTTTAATTCATAATTCCATTCTGGGAAACAATTTTTAGCAGACATGCGCATTCTTGTGCTCGAACATCCTCCATATTCACTAAATTTCGCTCCCTATAACTTTTATCTGTTCTCAAAAGTGAAAAGTGCATTAAAGGGAACATATTTTCAGTTGGATGGAGACAGACGCAAAGATAAAATGCCGATCAAATCTATTCGAAATAAAGTCCATACTAACACACATACACGATTGAATTTTATAAATCGGCCTTCACAACTGTAAACTAATTTCGTAAACATAAATTACTTTGTTTTATTCCACTTGAAGGGAAAGCGAATCTATTATACAAGATAAATCTCAGTGAACAGAAAAATCAAACAAATAAAACATAACAAAATTGGAAAAAAGCACCCAATGGCATTTAATAGCATTGATGGACTGTTTATAGTGAAAATCGTTGAATATCTCTAAATAACAAATAAACGCAAGCTATCTCTTCATTTTTCCAAGTTTGGTAACAGAAAATAATTTCAAAAGATTAAATCTGGCGAATGGTGTACATACGAAATTAATTCAAATTTTAACAACCGAAACGATTCTTAAGACTTTTTCACACGATATAAAAAATAAAGTCGCATAAATTCCGCGAAAAATCTGTAAATCTCGTTAAGAACCAAACATGAGAACAATGAATATTTGCATGGCTCAACCGCTACTTGGATTGACGCTATACGCGAATATTTCTACTTTTCTCAGAAATTTCAAAATCACAAAACTGCAAAATCCAGTTTCTCAATACTTATTCTGAACTCACACATATATATATATATAATTACACATCGCACATGCAGCACGTTCATGTTTAGTTGAGGTGTGCAATAAAGATGCCCATTTATCAATAAAGGGAAATTATAAAGGCAAAAAGTTATATTGGATTTACTCTCTATGGTACCCGTGATATCGAATCTCGGCATTTGACAAAACATTTATATATTATTTTGTAATTTTTTAAATATTATTGTAAAAAAGGGTTTCTTAATTTTTTGCAAAAATATAATTTATAAACAGAAATGATAATGATCATATTATATAAAATAATTCCATTGCATTATTATAATAATAAAATATAAACATGTTATAAAGTATATTTTAATAGAAATAAAATATAAAAATTATTTTGTATAATAAATATAAAAAATTATTATTATTAAAAAATAATATATATTAAAAAAAAATTAAAAAAAATATTTTTATTTTTTTTTTTTTTTTTTTTTTTTTTTTTTTTTTTTTTTTTTTTTTTTTTTTTATTACTCTATTATCTTATAACAAATAAATTCTTAGCTAAACATTTGGAATATTCAGTTAAATTCTTTAATATTTGTATTTTTTAGACTGATACCCGCGACATCACAAATTAAAAAATATTAATTATAACAAATAACATTAAAAGTGAAGATTAAATCTACCTTTCAAAGTGAAAATTAAAGGACTTGAAATTTTAAGCTAATAAGGAACACTCAAAATTATTTAAAACTATATTTATAAATAAATAAATAAATAAAATAAATAAAAAAAAAACATTTTTAAATAACATAATGTTATAAATGTAATAGTCGTACACTCTAATGTTGTTTATTTATGAAAATATTTAATTATTAAAACACAAACAAGTTTCGCTTATAATTCCATACATGTTTCAATATTTTCCCATTTGATTTTGTCAGCAAACAGCAATTCATTCAGTGGCATTTTATCAAATATATAAACCTGTAAATATTTCATTTTAATAATTTTAATTACATTTTATCTTTGTTAATCAGCATTTCAAATAAGCAACAAGTCAGATATAAAAAGTACAAACAAATAATAAATAATATAGAATGAAATAAGGTTTAATACAAAATGTTTGGTATTTATTAACTTCGTTTCACTCCCCTCTTCAAACTCTACTCAACGCATGTTTTCCGAAGCAATTTTTAACGCTGATTATGAATCTGAAAAAATGTTGCAAAAATATCTAACGGTTCTTGAGGTAATTGCAATGTAGTGTTGTTAAAATAGCAAAAGTTTTATTGCAATAAAACTATAAAAACTGATAAAACTACCATTAACTTGAGAACCGTTAAAGTTTTTTGCAAAAACATTTTTACTTTACTCCAGCGTCAAAATTTGCATCGATTTCATATATGAAAGCCCCATGTTAAAGAGGGAGGGTTGTGTAACAGTCCATAAATACCGAAATTTTAACTAGAATGAAAAAAAATATATATAAATGAAAAATACTCTTACTTGCTTTCTAACGTAGCAAACTAATTTAACTATGTGTTCAGGATTGTTGCATTCACAGCAGAAAAATCGTCTCCAAAGAGCTCCTGCGAGAACTCTATCGCTATTCATAATACCCTCATCGTATCCAACAAAAGCTCCGTTCAATTGTTCTCCCATAAGAACAGTGTTTTTCCTTTTAACAGATGAAGCGATTGGCTGAAACGTATTAAAATTATATTTCATTCATTCAAGAAGTAACATTTGTATATGTTTCAATATCGTACGCCTAATTTTTTTGATCTGATGTGAAAATCTTTCCACATAAATTCAAGTAACTGATTCCTCATCATCGCTCCATAATTCACATCAGCCATAAGACGGAGGGTAACCATCCAAATGTGCAATTCCATTATTAAGAACCAAGATAAAAAAGTGTCCGGCATTTCAAATTCTGAAAAATAATATTCAAATAAAATGATTTTAAAATATTTATTTCATTATTCATATAAGTAGTATTTATCATTATAAAACATTCAGTCCTATCTGATTCATCTTTGATTTATTATTCAAAGATTGAATCAACTGTAAATTAATGATTAATTTAATATCTGTTATTGTGCAGAATTAATACACACACAAGACAGTGAAATGTAGTTTAAGTATATTGTTTGATGTGAAAAATGCAATGATTTTACTTCAACTTAACAAAACAAATTATCTTTAGAAATATGCACCGTGTGAAAGCCATATTCTAAATAAAACCTTAGTATTATGAAAATCTGCCTTGTGAAAAATAAGTTCACCGTTTCTTATTGCACAGAATTGTAAGCAAATTAATATTATAGAATTCCCCGACTAAAAAAATTCACTTTATTGAATTTCCATTAGAGAGCAGTGGATTTTTTAAAAATATTGCCCAATTTCTCTTAAAAATCCAAGTATGAAATTTACTTGTATTTTTTTTCTTTTACAATTTTGAATATGTACAAATAAGCAGACTATTTCATCGAGTTAGAAATTAAAAATCTACATCATTTTTATATAGTTATGCTTGTAATTTGCAGCTTAGCAGGGTTTTTTACACTTATAGATCTTCACAATAAAATAAAACATTTTTATCCATGCGTAACATCACAAGTACATATTATTATAGATGCAGCAGTATGCAAACTTCATAAAAATGTATTGCAGAAAACATTAAACAATATGTAAATATAGCAAATTCTGAAAAAGCTGTGAAAAATGTTGGAAAAAATAAAGAAATCTAAAATATTCATTATAAACAATGATTTTGATCGAAGTCTTGAATAATTGGATTGAAAAATGTCTGAGAAATAAGATATTCAACATTACTGAATTGACTATATATGAAACAAACAATTTGTATTATTGTGAATGAAGAGAATATTTTTATACAAATTCCTACACACGATTCATCCAGAAATATTACATTTCTCAACTTTTTCAAGTTTTACAGGTTGCTCTCAATCCTGTTGCAGGTTCGCATTCTAAATTAAAAAGTACGTCGGTTTTATTTACAACGCTCTTATATGAAACGAAACTGGTCCCGATTGAAAAATCTAGGGTTAATCTAAGTTTAAAATTAAAGTAAATACACCGAATAAATTTAAATGAATGCATAATTATATATTGCATTAAAATTGTAATATTGAATTATAATACAATGTCATACCTTTGAAAAATAATTGATAATCAATATTATCTATTACCTTCTCATACAACAACACAGCACGTACTCGTATTCTCTGTAAAAGATTTTTGTATAAACTGTACAATTTTACAAAATTAGGTAAAATGAATGTTAACATATATATAAAATATAAACAAACATTTCAAAAATATACATTTCTTATTTTCTCATTTTTACTCGAATAAAGTATATTTATACAAATTATATACGAGGTATTACTCAAAAATTCCGAGTAACTTTTTTATTTCTCAGAATGAAACTGAAGTTAAGAAGCTGAAAATTTCACACATTTCAGCAGACTCAAACAGAAGTGGTACTAAGCAGCCTCAAAATGTATTCCAGAGAGCTTTCATTTCACAGAAGAACCTGTGTGAACACTCTGCACACTCCCAAGGGAATATTTTGAGAGCAATGGTGCTTAATAAGATCCAAATAAGATGTAATTTCATTAATCATCGTATTCTAGGAACTCTTGAGCAGTGCCTCGTAAATGTTAATTTATATTATCAATCTTTATATTTTCAACGATGAAATTACAATAAAAAAACACGATAAAACAATGTCACCTTTGTTTGCAAATCTTCGTAACCCACAAAATCTAAAATCTTCTTTGTTAATCCTTTTTTCTCTTTATTTGCAGTATTTTGTGTTGTTAGTGATGAAGCTCTTATAGGTAACAGATGTGCAGGACCAAAACTTTCCAACAGAGCGTTACTTGTTACAACTTTGCCTTGTTTTATAATATGCAATAGGGATAAGCAATTCTATAAAAATAGTTTGAATGTTAGATAATTTCTTTGTTTCATTTTTGTTTTTATTTTAACAATTTCAACCTTGCACAATAATTTGATTTGTTTCGTTATTGCAATTGAACTTTCAAGTTTCTAATTTTAAATAATACAACCAAATTACACTAATAATTATCCTATATGAAGAACTTTCAAAATAATACATTACAGAGCTGTCTTATTTCGTTGAACAATTTATAATGCAACTAAGTATGATTAAAAGTGTCTGTGAGTTTGTAAATTAGTAAACAAATGAACTCCAAAATCGTTTATGAATGAATAAAATTCAGTTTATTATTTTTTGTGAAAAACATGTTTGAGTAAAAAAAAAATGCTTTTTAAAAATACATTTAGGTCTGTCATTTGCATATTTATATAAAACAGTAAATATATATAATATTTGCACTATTTATACATGTGTAATATTGTATTTATCATTTATTTTTTTATTATATATTTTTTTATTGTTTCTGTAATATCTTGTTAATAATAATTTTATTATTATGTATATAACAAAAAAAACTGTTTAAATACAAAAACAATTTTAAAATTTAATTAACAAATTTACCTTTTTTTTTTTTTTTATGAAAAACGTGTTTTTAACAAAATTTATTTTTATTTATTTATTTTAATGTGAACATACTTATTCCACAAATTAAATAAAACTGGAACATTGTTGTAATTTAAGAATAAAGAAACAATAGAAGAGAAACATCGATGTGTTGTTATTTGATGAATAAAATGTAAATTAAAATTAATTTAAGTGAACAAATTTGAATTAACTTTTAAACTGTGTCAAATATCTGCCCAAAACACGTATTGCGTAATATGTTGTGTGTACGTAAAATGAAGATATAATGTTGATCGTATTAATATTACAATGACTGCACTTCAGTAAATAATCATTCAATACAGAGATATTTAACAATTTAGAATGAACTTACTCTGGTTGACAATATTCTATAAGAATACATTATTGATGATAATTTGAACTGAATTCTATTATAACGATCCTTACTTGCGGTTGGCCGCACAATTGACAGTTTGAGGTTGTGTATCACGAAAGTCACGTGGCTAGACACAGTAGACGAATTTGCGGGATATTTGAATTTTGAATTTTATTAGATTTTAACCGTATATAAAACAAAATTTTTGTTTTAATTCTAAAATCTTAAAATGTAATAGATATAATAGAAATGGGTTATTCTGTAGAACTACTACGTCCCCTCAAATTAGGATTTTGCTACTTTTTTTTTTTTTAAATTAGTTTATACAAATAAAAAAAAAATAACAAAACTAACCGCAAAAGCAGAACATTAGACTTTTTATTTCAAATAACAAAACCAACCACAATAAAAAAAGATAGAGTAAAAAAAACAATAAAAAAAAAAACACACAGTTGCGCAACAAACACGTACCCAAGGTCAGCAGCAACGGGAGCACAAACTCTGG
>JABFOX010000949.1:0-14341 GCA_022817665.1 Axea sp. ZL-2020
TTTTCTTGCATTCCGAAACTTTCATAGAGAATAAGAAATTGGCATCGAGAGAAGATTGTGAAAATCGATTACTAGAGTTTTTCGCCAATAGGGACCAAGACTTCTATGAGAGAGGCATTATGAAGCTACCTTTAAAATGACAACAAATTATAAAACAAAACGGTGCATATTTGACCCAAATCGGATATCCCGAAACATGTTAATTAAAGTCTTGATATTCACGTAAAAATAATGGATTTCTTTTTCTCCAAACTAATATATATGTACTAATTTTATTTTTTATAAACGAAATGTAATTTTGTTTGGCAGGTAGGAAGAAGGCAAATCACACTTCTTATTCAAACTTTTTTATCATTTTTTTATTATATATAAAAATTTGAACAAATTTATAATAAATCTTGTCGAAATACTAGTAAAATAATATAACAAGTTTGTATTAGAAGTGAGTTTTATCTTCCTATCTATCAAAGAAAAGTTAAAAAAATATTACGCTTCCGCAAAACTCTTCATGAATAAATTATATGTTATATTAATAAAGATACACCCTATTACTCGATGAAATTATTAAAAATGATTATTTTCGATGAGTTTTAAAATTAGATCAAACACATTAACCATTAGAAATTAAATATCATTATTTTAATTCAGTCATTTTTAAATTTATTCTTGATAATGTATTATATATATAATAACATGTGTTTTTAAACAAATACATCTCATAGTATATATTTTTGTAGCAAATGTTAATTTGTTATCATTAAAGTGCATATTAATACTGATTTATAATAACAATAAGAACTAGAATAATTCAAATCACAATTTGTCACACTTACGCTATTTCTCTTTTTGCATTTATAGATTTTGATCATTATCCAAATCATTTTAGTTCAGTATGAAACATTTCATGATGCACTATAAATATAATGTATCACAAATTATATTAAAAATAAATTAAGAACTTTTGTTACAAAATTTTTTTATAATTTTACAATGAAAAACCAAATCTGATTAAATCTAAAGAAAAGATCAATTGAACATATCTCATCAAGTTAGATTAAACTTTTTAATTTAATCATATCTGCTTTCACAGAATCAAATTAAATTTCGTTTTCTGATAATAAATTTATGGAATTAGATTTAATTCTACAAAAATATATCACATTTACATACAAATGTTTATGTATTTTGCATATTATATAATTAGCTCAAAATACTGGCGAATTGAATTTTTTCAATTGGATTATAATTCAGCAAAATAAGTCCTTTGTATCAATGAGACTAACCAAGATATGCATTGCTTCACAAATAACGCTATTTAACTTTCAATCTGAAGGTAATTTAGTAGTAATGGTAACATTTTAACGATAGTAAACTCATATTTACAAATAATCACCCGTGCTTAAATCGAAATAGTACAATTAGAAGTAATGAAATAAAAGTAACAACATATTTACATGGATCCTGTATTCGTAATCATAAATTTTGTTAGAGAATGCAAATACAAAAGAAGATAAAGATATGGAAAAATGAGAAGATATTTTAATTAAATAACAACTTTAAAATTGTTGATCTATATAATTTTTATGTGCTATATTTTCTACTTATGTTTAATAATATATAATGCATAAATATTAAGTGATATTGAAAAATATAAAAACACAAATAAATGAGAAGGGAAGAGTGACGCGTATTGAAGCGTGCAATGTTATGTACAATAATATGTATGCAAAGTCTGAAAGCACAAGGAATAAACTGTTGAGAAAACTAAAGAAAAAAAATATAATCTAAATTTTATATACGAGTTATTTATAAAGTTGTAAAATATTGTGTTATAATTTATATAATATAAAAATATTTTTAAATTACTTTCTCTCGAATATACATTTTCCTTATTTTCTTAGATTTGAAATGTTCCCGGGAGTTTAATTTACAAGCACTTTCCTTTTTTATTTCTTAAAATTACTAAAAATTTAATAGGTAATAAAACACAAAATTATTATTTTCATTTTATATTTTACGGTATTGAAAACAGTGCATCATCGAACTTCTTGCGAAAAAGTATTACACAATTTAGCTGTTTGCACTGCAATAAAAATTACATCCTTCGTTTATTCTCTATTCAATTTATAACAGTTAAAAATCTAAATAAATGCATAGTTTCAAAAATTGACTCCAGTGAACATTTTAAATTTCACAACGCCTCTCTTTCATGTACAGTAAACATCTGAATATTTCGTTAGCTGTGTAATTTATACTTCATCAAAAATATTCATCAGATTCGTTATAATTGTATTAAATTAGAACACATGTTTGCTATCTTTGGTTTCAAAATGGAAGCTTCGAATAAAAAGTCAATAAATGCCAATTTGAAAATAAATATTCGAATTGGATAGGTAAGAATTTGCCTTAAGTTGAGCCATGGTAAATTCCGAGGCAAATCGAGTTCAGTGAATAAAGCAAACTTGAAGCTAGAAACGAAACTAACTTACCAATAACGTAATTGTATCCATCGAGAGTAAGGACACACTTGCGAGTTGCGGGTGAACCAGTATAACTGTGAAAATGCCTGCGACTGGTCATCCTCTTGCCGCACGGGCCGTAAGAGCCGGATGAGGAAGTGACTGCAACGGAAGCAGCAGCCGCATTGCTCTCCGCTCCCGGGTCCGAGTGACACTTGTGCACGAGTTCCTTGTTAGACATGTCGTCGACTCGCGCCTCTGACTCGAGTCAGCCACTCAGAGTCAGCCATTACGGTTACATTGTTGTTTGGGCTTGCACTTGCGGTGGTACCGCACGGCGACGACGTCGGCGAAAACGACGACGACGGCGACGACGACGGCATTGCACCTAATTTGTGAACGCTAGTTCTTTTGCGCTGTTACGTCGATGGTTCTTGAGAAGCGCGTAATATCGATCGTGTCGAATCATCGTTTCGCTGATCCTCGAGCTCACGGCTCACGGAATAGTGCTTTCGCCAACTTCTTTATTAGTGCCCTAGTCGCGCGCGCTCTAACGTAGCGTAAATCATTCACGCCACTCGTACGCAGTCTTCCGGTGGGTCGCAACGGCTAAACGACTGATGCCTGATTGTTGTGCTCCTACAGTATGAACAACAATCATGCTAACGAAAGTTAATCATTGCTACATGGGAAGAATAATTCATTGGATTTACTTTGTCAAAGTAGTAAAGTTTATTTTGTGAAAGATTCGACAAATAAAAGAAAATGAAGCAAGCGAACACGCAACTGGAGATTAGGGAACTTTTATTGCCTCTTTGTTTATTCCATTTGCTTTTGTTTTGCATATTTTACAAAGCAAATCATACTAATTTGACAAAATCATTCTAACGAACTATTTTTCGAACGAACATTCTAATAAACTAGTCTCAATTATGCGGTTAATTTGTACGAGTGAGCTTTTCTTAAACGTAACCGAACGTTCTTTCTGACGTTTCTGTAATTAAGTATAATATATTTATTTCAGTATCAATAATTCGTTCATTTTTAACGGTATATCTGTCATCGAATTCATATATAACTAAACTGTATTGTTATTGTATATGTATATAATATAGATGAATTATTTTCAATTGAATGTGTTCTTTTGGTAACTGTAGACAAACTCGAAAAAAGTAATCTGGTCATACAGAGGTAAAGACTTTAATGATAACAGTGGTGAGCCTGAAATGATTCCGAATAATTAGATGGAAAAATTTGAATATTTTTTGGGTCATGATCAAGATCGAGGCTAGTTTTGTTTTGGTCAATACGGTTAAAGCTGTGGTCTGGATGGAACGTGTTGAAGATCTGATTAAGAACCTAGCAAATGTCTGGGTCTTGTCTGCAGCAGATGAATACTAGTCATTTATTCAGAATTGCAGTCAGACTTTACTACACCTAACTTTACACCATTTGAAATTACTACTAAACTCGAACATGACTCACTCTTTGCATTAAAAAATTTAAATACTCAATAAAACATTTTTCATGAAAAAAGCAACTTGTTTAATAAAAGTTATGCATGGTTATTTCACATTTGTAAATAGCGAATCCTTTTTATATCGAAATAATGTAGTAATAAAGATATTACAAAGGACGTATATTACATTTTTAACTTTATATTGCAAGAATAAGCAAAACTATCTTTCCACCTCATGGTTCTTTTAAACATTTATTACAATTTCAATCAATTCATGATTAGAAACACATTTATTAACACCCGCAGAATATAACATCGACCTTCATACCGTGAATCATCGTAATCATTCATTCGTTAGAATAATTTATTAACTTATTGTTATTTACACTTGTTTAAAAAAATGTATGTATTAAATTTATATTCAATATTTTTTTATTAAATAATGTTTTAATACTTCCCTCGGAATATACTGATGTTATGAGAAAATTTCCTACTTCCGTATTAATATTAGCAAATCGAAACTTATACATTTGAACTGAATTTCTTATTTAATTGTAGTGTACTTAATTATCGTAATTTTAATGCACAATTCAAATTTATTCAAGTTTTTATTTTATTGTGGAAAAATTAATAATAAACCATTAGACTTCAACAGCATATTTAAATATTTACTTATTTAATAATATGTTATGCTACTTCACGTCATTTTACAGAAATTATTTTTTGTATTAAATTATTGGTAAATAAAACGCCACCTTGAATACTAAAATAATAACAAAACATAAGGATATTAAACTTAAATCAACATAATTTAAAGACAACTGGTTTTAAAATATATCTTCTTTCAAATATAAGTAGCTTAATAAAGATTTACTCGATATTTGAATTACAAGATATTTTGTTACGTAAAATACAGAGTAATACTGATTGATGTCGTTTCTGTTTTATTATTTTAATTATTATTTAAATATGTAATAACCTAAATATTATTATTAAAGTGAATTTAATTACTATTTGCTTCATTAGGCACATTTTACTTAGTTGATAAACAGTTTACAAGTAAAATTCCAGTTATTTTATTATAATTTAAGTTTGACATCTTTAACAAATGCAATTTCTATTATTAATTCTATATAATAATGAAACAATTTTTGAATATATAAAACGAAATTAATAACAATAATAATAATAATAATTATAATAATAATAAGAATATATAATATAAACATATGTATGAATGCATTCGTTTGCTGTGTAAAAAGCATGCATAATAATAAAAGGAACTTAACATAACAATTCAGATGATGAAGATATTGCCAAAAATGAAAGTAAAATAAAGTAAAGAACTTTTTTGTATAACGTTAAACACCACACATCTGTAATTGAAATTATATATGCAAGAAAATATCATAAATAAAATTAGATACACTATTAATAAATAAATTCTTAAAGATCGTAAGAACTTTAAACAAATTATGAAAATCCATTTGTTCATATTAATAATTGTGATTAAATAGAGGATGTTGTATTTTATACAAAGCTATTATTTTCATTTATTAATAATAGCATTGAAAAAACTCCGTAAAAAGTATTTTAAGTATTTTATGTAATATTTTCATCGTATCGTTTTAATTTTGTTAGTTTATTTATTGTTTATTTTCGTTTGGATTTTAAAGACATCTTATATGACGAAATACAACGATAGAAAAATAATTTTTTTTACAAATGAGAGTTCATGAAACCTAGTTAATTACATTCGTAATAGAACTATATCACAGACATAAGAGATATGAAATTGTTCTATTAGGATTCTAACGACTGAAATAAAGTATATCCTTTGTAATAGACGTATCGGTGGAAATAAAACAAAATTCTACGTATGTCCTATTAAACCTAGAAAATTATACACAGTCGCTGGGCATATTATTCATTAATTTTAATAACGATAATGCAATCGTACAAACGATTATTTTAACCGAAAAATTCAAAAATAATACTGTTATTTATCAATTAATTTTTATTCTGATTCATTAGTATGCGTAATGTTACGCCTACATACAACATATGATCGAAATGCGTAATTAAACCTCAGTGACAACACAATGAAATCTGATATGCAATATATTTTAATTCGATTATCATTTTTACTATATCAAAAATGTCAGATTGATAAATCAGTTATTGTTTCTTCGAATACATAGTATTATGTTATGTATAAAAAGTATTATAACTGCATGCACTTTCATACTACTCTTTAAAGAATCTAAACAATTCATATTTTACGGGTTTCGTTGCTATAGCACTCGTATTTAAAAAAGATACACATAGAAATATTTTGTAAAATGTATGTTTTTTAACAATGCTACAAAACTCAAAATGCAAATATAAATTTTACTACAAAAATTCTAAAATTTGAATGTATATTATTATTTTTATTTATTTGTTTTAATATTACGAATTATTATTTTATTATAGTAAAATATGTTCGTAATTTCTTATTTCCTAAAATAATTATCAGTGTAATAATTAAAGAAATATAATTTTACACGTAATATTGTCTTGATCATATTCTCAAGACAAGTACCACTTAGGTGTTCGGAACAGATTTCATATACATAGATGTAACATTGAATATGCTAATTGCTTCAATTGGGAAATTATTGATAAATCAGTAACAACTTCAGGGCCAGATGAGAGCTTTATTTGACTACCGAAGAGGGCTGAGTTAATCAAATTTACTGAGTTCTCTTATCCGAACCATACATTAACAGTGACGATGTCTCCAAGTCAAGAAATGTTTGTACCTTTTACATGAATCAATTTCAAGTTTGAACAAGACTTGAAACTGTAAATTTTAACAAATTAAAAAATAGGGTGTGTTGTTAACGCGATACAACAAATTTTATTGACGGTAAAGATGTTACTTTTTTAATTAACTAATATTTAAAATATTATGTCAACTTTGTTGAAACCAAAGGTTCAAATTATATAATAAAACACTAGAAACAATATTGTTTTTCTAATGTTTCAATTTATAAACTGTGCAAATAAGCATGATACACGCGTCCAGATACGGTTAAATTATACGTATGATACATGTTTCAAACATGTTACTACAATGTTATACCTTCAGCGATTATAGGAATAAACGAACTTGCTGATATTCTTTTTTCAATCCAAAACATATAAGATCTATTCATCCTGATTTGCACAAAGGACACGTGTGATCGAGGTCACATTAGAGAGAAGAATTGTGATCGGCATAATTAATGAACACTATGATTGGTTAATGTGTTTACGTGATTCATAAGCGATTTTACAATTTCATTTGTTCAATTCGTACAATGCGTGGTATGAATGCAATGCAGATTTTTTTTACGATTCTTCATTAATTTTGATGGAATAAGGTCACGTTGAACGAAATTTACTGAACTGTTATTACGTAAAAATGTCCTCGAATTAGAAAAAAATAAGTTATGGATTTGCAAAAACTTTACTGTTTAATATTGAAAGTTTTAATTATTAAAAATCTAATTATAACTTCAATATTATACGTCTAAATATGTTAAGAAAATAATATAACGAATGTTACTGAACTATTTTTGCATTAATTAACAATTAATTATAATATATTTACTTGTTGTGATTACTACAATGAAATATGTACTGCCGATTCAAACGGCCAAAGATCTCTAAAAAATTTGTAAACTCGTGCTATTAAGAGACTTTTTTATAATAAAATAACTTCAACGTAATTTTAAAATTTTATGTTACATTATAGATTTAATAGTCGGTAAAACAAACAATATTATGTAAAAATAGACTATTTACAGATTTGTTAAATAATTGTTTTATAATATTTGTAAAAATAAATACGTTTTAAAACACTTAATGTCTTCTTTATTAAATAGCATAATTATATTTTTTTATTATTTAAAATTATAGGTCATTTAGAGATTATATATTAGTATATAATATATAATATATATATATATTAGTATATAGTAAGAATATTAATAACTTTCATCATTAATCTTGCATTTTAAGTATCAATAATTTAAATTATACAATTATAAAATGTTGTTTAAGACTAATTCATGATTGATATGCTTGACAAATAGGATAACTTTAGGTATTTTTTTAAGTTAATAAAGAAAAGATTTATTAAGCAGTATTGATGTAAGTTTTCTTGAGATAAAGCCGAATAAGTTTTGATATCGCCATCGCCAATTTATTTAGCACATTTCATTTCAAGTAACGGATAAAACATTTAAATGTTTAAATAAATATAATATATATGAACATGTTAAATAATTCAATGAATTTTGTATTTATTGTATTTGCATTGTATTTTTATTCTATTTGAATACATAACATTAATTGCAATATAAATTTAATAATTTTATTAACTTTAATAGTAAACATTAATAAAAATCATATTTTTAATTATATTCATATATTAATGAATAATTAAATTATTGTACAGCTCACGCCAATTTTACCAATAATAATATAAAAATTATAATATGTACTATTTATATACCAAAATATAATTAATAAAACATTTAGTTCGAAATTAATTAAAAAATTAAATTTATTATATATAGCACCTCTATGTATTACATTATATTATAAAAAATATAAATAAAATAAACAAAAATGGAAAAAATGAATCTACGATTCTCAGCGCATGATACTAAAATTCTATCGCCTATGCTATAATTACAGCATTTGTAAAGAGATAATTATAATTAAGAATTATAATTCCTCATGCAATAGTTTTAATATATTTATTTATTTGGTTTTTTTAAAAACAACTCTAATACATTATTTCAAGGCTTAAAATTGCTATACTTTTGTCAAATAATATAATCAGATTCATTGTACATGTTATATAAAATTATAAAAAAATTCAATATTTTCGAATTTCATTTCTTAATCAAAGTCATAATTTTACTGGAGAAATCTAAAAGCATCAATAAAAAGAGATAGCATTTGGAAGATAAAGACGCGAGACGTCACGTATTTATTTACAGTGAGTAGCGCTCGTAATGCTTATACCACATTTCCGTATTTACCGATGATTTAAAGTAAATGTTGAGCTTATCGGCAAGTAGAGGTCCTTCGTGTCGTGGGACAAAACCAGAAAATCCTCCGCAAAGGATTAGTTTGCATCACTGATCACTGATCTTATTGTAGTTTTTACCCTCTGGTCTATACTTATATACACCTGTCAGAGAGGTCTCTGCATTTAGAGGTTATCTTTTAGAAAAATGCACCTTCAAGAGCGTCTCAGAACAACATAATTAAACCGATAAAATGTCTGATTCAAATTCACCGCATAGGGACACAGATAGTCCCAACCTGTTGTTGCAAAATCTGCGTCAATTTCGCTTTCAGAAGAGGAAACCGTTAAACAAAATGAGCACGTGTAAGCAAATTATAATAACGATTGTTCTTTAAACTTGCCGATTCCTTTGTCGAGCGTTGATAGTTCGATTCCTCAAACATTTTTATTTTAACATAAATTATTATTACATATTAATAATTACTCTGAAGTATTGAATGCTCTGAATAAAAACAAAATTTAAAAAAATAGCAAAAATGCATGTTTAATACCGAAATTAATTAGAATGGAATGCAATTTATTTTGTCTAAATAACATTATTTGTAATTCTTGTATAAATTTGTTCTGAAACTTTCAAATACAAAAATTAAATGAACTTTCAAAAATGACTTAAGTATTTAACACTACTATGATTTTATTCCAAATTGATTTTATAGTTTTAATGCAGCATTGATTATAGAATCCGTTATTGATTGCTTCAATAATTTTATTTCACAGCTGAAGAAGATAGTAACACTTCATCCGATGTACCAGTGCGACGAAAAGCAATCAATCGAATAGAAGACACTGATAGTGACACTGGAAGTTCTTCGAATACACCTGCAGAAGAAAATTTAAAACAAACTAAAGATGAGAAATTTCTTGAATTAAGGAAGAGAAATCCAGATATCTATGTTTTAGTATGTTCAAATTGTATACTTTTTATATTTAATTAATACAGTAACTATACTTAGGATTATTTATTTTTATTTTGTATTATTTATTTACTTTTTATTATTATTATTTAACAATTAACTTATTTTATTCTAATCTTATATTTATCTCTTTTTAAATATATAATTTTTTTCTCTAATCAAATATTGAATGTTAAAGACTATACATTTTATACAAAGGAATTAATTTTTTTCATTTTACTATTTAACTTAAAAATGTGTTTGTACATAGTTAATTTAATATTAACTATTTCAGACTTTGCACAAAACTTTAGCTCAACATAACTGGGATGTTGAAGAAGCTGAAAAAGCTTTACGTCACGCTGAATCTGAGGAATCTAAAACAAAAATGGCTCCAACGTTTAAAAGAAAAAATAATAATGCATACTACAAGAAAGCTAAAAAGGCAAAACAGATTGATTATGATGAAGATAATACTATAGATTCAGATGAGATATCTTATAATGAAAAAATTTACAACAGGTTTTTATTAGTTTTTATTATATATTTAAAAATTAATACAAAGTTTTTGATTGTTTCGAAATAAATTACATATGAATTCTCATATTATAAAATTATATTTATAATTGTTCTTTTCTTCTATGTAATTATTGTAAATGGCTAATTTAATTGCAGTGATGAAGACTCAGATGCTGAAATATCTAATGAATTAATTGGCGCTAAAAAAGGAGTGTTTGATTTTCTACAGGATGCGATGCCGAACGAACTAATATTAATGTCTCAATGTTCTCGGAAAAAGGTGGATTCGATTTTAAAATGCCGACCATTTTCCGACTGGACTGATTTAGTAAACAAATTTCGTAATAGCAAATACCTGGATTTAGAAATGCTCAATTCCGCCCAGGTTAGAGTTCATTTAAAGTTATAAAATGAAATAAATCTTAATACCAATCCAAATTTACATTATACATTTTTGTTGCTGCAGAACTTTTTAGAAACTAAGAAAACATTAAACAAGATTATGAAAAAGTGCATGCAAGTATCTGTAACTATGGAAAAGGCCATAGCTGCTGGAGCTTCTAAAATTACTGAGCAACCTGAAAGTTTAAATAAAGAATTTAAATTAACTGCGTATCAAATGGTGGGTTTGAATTGGCTTGCAGTTATGCATGCAAACAACGTAAATGGAATTTTAGCTGATGAAATGGGTCTAGGGAAAACGATTCAAGTTATTGCTTTTCTAACGTATTTGAAAGATATGGGGTTTTGTCAAGATGGTCCACATTTGATTGTTGTTCCGAGCTCTACAATGGGTAAAAATAGTGAAAATTTGTATTTATTCTATTAATAGATAAATAATTGAATAACTGTACAAAACTGTTTGCAGAAAATTGGATGAATGAGCTACAACGATGGTCTCCTAAATTAAAAATTGAACAATATTACGGGTCGCAGCCTGAGCGAAAAGAAATGCGGATGTACTGGAGAAAAGGTGGCTTGGACGATATAGATATTATTTTGACTACTTACAATCTTATCAGTAGTACTCCTGAGGAAAGAAAATTATTTCGTGTCCTGCCAATTCAGTATGTTATTTTCGATGAAGCTCATATGTTGAAAAATATGAGTACTCTTCGATACGAAAATCTTGTGAGAATTAATGTTAGTTTAATTTTTTATTTTTGTACTGACTAAATTAGTTTAATATGTAAACTAAAAGAATGAGCTGAACTTTTAAACATACATGAATTTGTAAAATGATTATTATATTTCCAGGCAAGTCATCGAATTTTATTAACAGGAACACCCTTACAGAACAATTTAGTTGAATTAATGTCTTTATTATTGTTTGTAATGCCCTCGATATTTTCGCGTGTTCAAAATGAACTGAAAAGTCTTTTTGCAAAGAATTCAGTAAGTTGAACTTTATAGTTTCCTAAACGAATAATGTTTGGGTTTGTGAAAGTTGAATTTATTTTTTAGAAAGTACTAACTGATAATTGCATAAATAAGCCCAAGTTCGAAGAGGAGCAGGTAATGAACGCAAAGAAAATTATGAAACCATTTGTTCTTCGACGTTTGAAGGAACAAGTGCTGAAGGATTTGCCTGAAAAAAAAGTAGAAGTACTTCGTGTTCCAATGACGATAAAGCAGGAAAAGATGTATAAAGCACTGGTAGCACAATATTCAAAGCAAGCTGATGATAGAGAAGAACTTAACACTGCAAATATTTTGATGCAGCTAAGAAAACTTGCCAACCATCCTCTTTTATATAGGGATTATTATACCGAAGATAAGCTACAGGTTTACAGTTTGCTTAAAAACTAATACTTGGATTATATAATTACTGATTCATATAATAATACAATTTTGTTAACTTTTGGATTTTTATAAACAGGTCATAGCTCAAAGATTAGCAAAGGATGTCACCTATAAGCAGAAGAATCCTGACTATGTTTATGAAGATTTATTATGGAAGTCTGATTACCAGATTAATCAGCTGACTCGAAATCATAAATGCTTAGGAGGTTTTGCGTTGCCAACGGAACTGATTCCCAAGTCGGGAAAATTTAAGAAATTCGATGAATTACTTCCACAGTTGAAAGAGGAGGGTCACCGTGTCTTAATTTTTAGCCAATTTACCATGGTCTTGGATATAATGGAAGAATACTTGACTATAAGACAACATTCTTTCTTAAGGTATAATGATTAAAATACAAAGTACCGAAAATATATATTTACATTGATTCAATTATTAATTTTTTGTAACTTTTGCACCTAGGCTAGATGGGCAAACCCCTGTGACTGATAGACAAAATCTCATCGATGAATTTACAGAAAATTCATCTATATTTATTTTTTTACTTTCTACAAGAGCTGGTGGATTAGGTATAAATTTAACTTGTGCGGATACTGTGATAATTCATGACATTGATTTTAATCCATACAACGATAAACAAGCCGAAGATCGGTGTCACCGAGTTGGACAAAAAAAGTAAAAATAATTACGCACTAAAAAAATTTGCTTGCATCTATACATATAATCTAATGTAATTATTCATCCAAGTTCGGTTTGATAATTTATTCCTTCTTTCAGACCAGTTACAATAATGCGTTTCTTATCTGAAGGAACAATTGAAGAAGGAATGTTTGAAGTGGCAAAAGAAAAACTGAATTTGGAACAACAAGTAACTGGTGATGAAGGTAATTATACTTATTAAATAAGTACAGATATAAACTATTTTAAAAAGTAAAAACAAATAGAAAAACTTTTTTTTCTTCGAAATTAAAATTTTATTCAATTGATTTTGCAGAGAATGAAAATACAGATAAAAAAAGCGTATTGAAGTTGTTGAAAATAACATTAGGACTGGACCTTAATAGTAAACTGAAAGAAAAAGATAGTGCTGTGAAAAATGGTTCGACAGAAAATGGCTACGATTCAGGCGAAGACCTCTTAGAATAAGCACATTTGTGTTCATAACAATTTTAAACATTTTTTCAAATACTTACTTTGGACACTTTTCGCATTTAATTTATAAAAATTGTTTAGGCAACGAACTAGGTAATTTAAAATAATTCAAACTCGAATCAAGTGAACTTTCAAATTTGGGAAATTGGTGTATGTGTATATTTGTATTTTGTAATTTATAATCACTTTTATAGTGTGCTTTGTAATACTCTATTCTTTAATGTCTTTATTTATAATTCTGTTTACTTTAACTTAATAACTTGTCAATAATTTCAATGACAAGAATTAGAAATCGCGAATGTATTCAGTATTAAATCATCACTGTAGTTTTAGTGGAAACTTTAACCTTTTAATAGTCGTGGAGTTTTAATTGATTTCATTTTAATTTGTAATCGAACCGGTGATTTTTCTACACTTCCGACTGTTTAAAGGTTAACGTTAATCGAACGGTTCAAATGCAGGCGTCATTTTTATACATTACATTAAACATATTTGATTAATCTGAACTGGGGTTTATGATCAATAACAGAAATCACATTTCTTTTTATTATTTTATATATTTTTATTATTAAAAAACATTAAAAGTCCTAAATCTAAATTAGTAATAAAACACTTTTTATTAAAGAAGTCACTCTTTTTCTAAAATACATTTTATACAGTCTAATTTAATAAATACGTCGAAAACGTGTTTGTATTTTGCATTAACAGAATCGAATGACATATATACATCTACATAAAATCAAAAATATACAAAAAGAGGTGGGAGTAATTTACGAAGTTATCTTTTAAAACAGCAAACGCAACGATCCAGTGTTCGAGTTCTAATGCAAAGTTATTTTTGCAAGATCGTGCTTCTTCCTACGAGTTATGCAATGTGATCTAAACGAAGTTTGCTAATTCTACAAATTAATCAAGAAACCTATTTTTTTG
>JABFOX010000950.1:0-14332 GCA_022817665.1 Axea sp. ZL-2020
GATAATAAGCGTTTATCATCACGCGCTGAAGAATCCGGATTATGCGGATAAATGTTGAGTGTTCGTATGCTTCAGTGTTTTTCCGGAGAGTGCACGCTTTTATAATGAATGCGATTTATTTTGTATCTTAATGGGGGAATAAACGACAATGTACGGTTTATGTGGATAAGTAATTTTAGTTTTATAAATATGAATGCAAATTACATTAATAATAATTGGTATTTGGTTTTATACACATCGGTGTAAAGCATTACACATATTCTAGCAATTTTACGTGGAGTGAAAAAACAAAATTTATTTCGTGCATTTTTGTCGTTCAGATAAAATATATGAATTTATCTTTTAATTACAATAATTTTTGATGGAATAAATCGTATTAAAACTTATAAAAATTGCGAAGATATAACTAGAAATACGATTAATAATACTTTTAGCAAAATTGGTAAAATTTTTCTATATAATTATTTTTTTGTTGCAGTTTTCGTGACCCTTTCATAAGACTTTTGCTCATTTGTTTTTGTATTAAATTCTATATCCTAATTATTAATCATAAATTAAACTCACCCATTAATAATACCAATTTTATGATTGTCATAGTCACAAATATAATCAGGTTAGACCAAATGACCTATAGTATGGGATCAGAATTTTTTGAACACAGAAGCACGATTTTTATCATACATATAATATGTTCTCGTTTATAAAAAATAAATGTTTCATTGAAAACAAAAAATATATTATTTGTGAAATCGTTTCTCTTGGGAGAAGAAAATGCTTTTTCGAACATTATACGTAATTAAACTGATCGTCGGTTTATTTTAATTAATTTCGTTGTATCAGTGGTCATTGTTATATCACGACATTTCATTATCAGTTGATAAGTAAGGATGTATATCATGTGCAAAATGTAAAGTAGCACAATCTTTTAATAATTTATTCTTACTAACAGCTATTACTTTATAATATCATTTTCCAATTCCAATTTTGCAATTTGAATATTGCAAAATCCTAAAAAAATAGTACTATAAATTTAAAGAAAGCAAGAATAAACTTATTTAATCTCATGTTAAACGTATATACTTTTTGTAATCAACTAATTGGTGAAAAAGACAAAATGTTTCTTAAATGAAAATTATGACTTGGTTAACCGAATGAATATAATTCTTTGCCTGAAATGGTTTTACTCTTGGATGAATACCAAATTTGCAATTTGAGTCGTGATATTTTTTTTCACTTACTGCAATCTTTTTATTATGCATAAATAAGATTATATATTTACAACGCACACAATTTTAACTTAAACATTGCGTTTGGTTTTTTCGTAAAGATCTGTAAATATTCAACGTTAATCAATTTAATAAATGTTTTTCCGAAACAACATTTTTAAAAGTTTTAAATTTTGTATAAATTTACAAAAATATATAATTCTTTAATAATATGTTTCTTCCGGAATAAAATGAAACATATAATTACACTTAGTTGACGTTGAAATTAAATTTAATAGAGCATTATTGTTTTTCTTAATCAAGTAATTTTATAAAGTAATTAAATTTCACCGTTAATTTAAAATAATTTATTAACGTTAAAGTTAATTAACATTATATTTATTTAATTTCGGTAATGCATTAATCCTGCAATTCTATCAATAAGTTATGTTAAACTCAAAGCCACTTAGAATCAGTCAAGCTAAGCCAAAGTTGTTCCACCTAACAGTCTTCTATGTTGTAATAATGTCTTTGTTTAAATCAAAGTACAAATCTCTATTCTGAGTTCAATGTATTAGCATTTCCATTAATTCATCTATTAACTGCTATCAGCTCGTCGAATATCTCTGCAATAATCCACATTGCGTAATACTCAAACAACTTTAATTAGAATGCCGAATTATTATGTTTATTATTGATTTCGCAATAAATTTCCAGTGAAATATATTATATTTGATTATTTAATAAAAATTATATTGAAGGAACAAAATGCTGGTGACAAGACAATATGTCGTTTAGATTAATATGAGCTTTAAATTCACGCAACAGCGGTATTTGTATCCTATGATCGAATTAATCGTCTACGTAATATTAAAAACGCTTAACGTATCGCATAAATCAGTTTTATATCCAGTCGTGTTATTTGTATTGCCGCGACGATGTATGAAATTGTTTCAGTAAGGCAACATACCTTTTGGCAGGAATCCAGCATGAATTAGTCGCGCTTCCATGAGCAGAGTAGGCAAAAGAAAGCACATCGCAGTACAGAGATGCACGAAAGCTGCAGTGGGCCCTCCGTGCCTCCACAAATTATGCGCTAGGCCTGCAGTTACGTTCAAATGTTATTTATATGCACCCTCTAAGTTTTGTTATTATCGTCATTATTTTTATTTATTGTCGCAAAACATCGGTATTTAAAATGGACATAAAATAAAGTTCATTTTACACGTGGAGTTTCTCATACAGTTTATGTTGAATTATCAACTTCTTTTTTGAAACAAAGTAAATTTGATGCACTGGATTTCTAACAATAAAACAAAAATTAATAAAAATAATGTGAAAATAATATAATTAATAAAATAAAAATATGACGCTTAAACGAAAACTAAGATACTGGTTAATAATGCCTTAAATGAACTTATTTAATTTAGCGGTAACAAGGCTGATTACACCTCATTTATTTGTCCATTATTGTAATATAAGGGAACGAATAAAGTTTCATCGGCTTACCGTTGTCCGCATTAGCGCTAAGCAAAGAGTAGGATGGGTCACGCGAGCACGTACTTAAATGCCGCCCAAGTTTGATTCCATCATTAGCTAGATTTCCCTTTTTCACTACCGCTGCGGCTAGTAACACCGGAAGTAGGAATATTCCGGTGCCAGCTAACACGAGGCATGCGTACAGTTCGATTCTCGGAGGCGGTGCATCTGCGGGCCATGGCAGTGAGATGTATGCTAAAGATCAAGATTGGAAAATAATTATTAATACGTCAGATAAAATTAGTGGTTATGTATGTGGAAGTCAGATATTGCAGAGGTGGAAGATGAGTTGTTTAAATATGTAAGAGTAGCGAGTAATTTAACTTTTTTTTTATCATTTGTGTGTTCTTGTGTTTTTTAGTTTACTCGTTATCTATTATATAAACAAGAAGAATAATGCCAATTTTTATGAGGGCTTATCTGCGCGTATTTTCATGTGTATTAAATCTACACATATATTTAGGAGATTAGATCCATTTATTAAGATTACAATTTTGTCAAATTTCGATCTAAAAGAAATATTGAAACAAAAAAATGTATTATTATATTACATATAATATGATTATGAAATAAAAAATATAATATTTCTGAGATGTAATAAATAATTATTCAGTGAAAAAAATGTATAAAGAAAGAGAATTGTGAAACATTTACACCGAATAAAAAGAAGTTTAAGATGCAATTTATTTTACAACAGTTTAAGAATATAACGATTTTCCGCATAAAAGTTATTTCTGAAAGTTCTAAGAATTGTATATTAAATTACGATTCTAATCATTAAACTAAAATGATTGTAAATTAACTTTCTAAACTATATAATCATTATCTGAATTTTTATATTAATGAGCAGTTTTCTTCAAATTATAAAATGAATTATAATTAAAAAAAAAAATTTTTTTCTGAACATGGAGATTGAAAGCTTTTTTGTGCAAATTATACAATTTAAAACAATTGCAAATATTATTTTTAATGGGATTTTTGGCTTTAAGAAAATACCAATTGGCAACTAGATTATTGTATTTCATGATGGAAGATATTTCTTATGCAATTAAGGAAGAGAATACGGTATTAGGGGACGCTACCCCTCATCCCTCGGAAGCACCATTTGGCACATGTGTACACGAAGGCCCGTTCAGTTAACGATGAACTTATATCAACTTCGAATGTTGCGTTGTTAAGGAAGGGACCACGATATTTGAGCGTTTTCGTTCATTCGAGGAGTCTGTGTCACTGCTTTTTAAATGAGTGTTAATTATGCCTCTATAATTGAGTCTACGTGCTTACAAAATTTTTAAAGTCTTTTTTTAATTTCCTTGTATTCAACTTCATTATATTTTTCTCTCCTTTGTTGCTTCAAGGCAAAGGTCAGGTCTTTAATAATTGTGGCCACTTTTCGTAGCACGTGTATGATAAATGAAGTTGCCTACTTGACTCAGAAAAGTCAGAGTATTTTGGTCTTTTTAATTTGTATTTTTTGAGAAAAATAAATATGAATCTGGTATAATGTACTATTTCTATGTTCTTCAAACAAAAAGTATTTTTGAGATATATCGGTATAATAATGGAAAATTAATTTGATTTAAAACCAAACATTTTCTTACTGCATCAAATAAAGTTAAACACATTTACATTACGAATAAAGAAAATTAAGGCGTTGTTTCAAAATGTAAAATAATATTTCATGTAAAAGTTTCAGAGGATATAAATACACAGGTTCTAACAAAATTAAAGTAGCTTTTGGATTTTATGTTTGAAAAATAAGTACGAAGCCTATGATGGGAAACTATCTTCGTATTAGTATAATTACACATTAATACTATTTTCATGGTGCAAATTTGTTCAATATTTATTAAAATTCTTATAAAGGAAATTCAATAGTCAAATATTTTGAAGATGTTATCTATAAATATTTATTTATAATGCTTTTTTATAAAATGTATTTCAAACGAATAATAGATAACTTTAACAATTATTTTATATCATTACTGAACGCTTTTACATATTTTGTATAAATGAACAAGGAATTGTGGAATCGATCAATTGTTGATCATTATATATAATAAAAAATAAACCACTCTAAAACTAGAAATGAAAAGTACTTATATACTACATAAATTTTAATTTATTATGATTTTTTATCAATAAAAGCTATATATTTTACGTTACACATTGCTATATGTTTAGTGTTCTAAATAGGCTGGCTATCTCCAAAATTTTATTCATTTAAATTGTTGTTAAAGATATTTCAATTCAGTTATACATGAATGGATAACATTTTAGTGAATAGATCTGCAATTAAAATATTCATTGAATAAAAGTTTAAAACATTTTTTAACTTATAAAAGAAATGTCTGCTCTACTTGTTCTTATTCGTTTGGTTAAATTTTCATTTCAATATAAATTTTATCACAAATTGGATTTACAGTTTGCTATACATATTTCATTTATATATTATATTAAATGATTACTTTTATAATATATTAATAATTTATTAATATTAAATTAATAATAAAATATATTAAAATTAAAATTAAAAAAACTAAAATACAGGAAAAAAACTACATCAATGAATAGAATGCAAGAAATATTATAAAAACTAATTTTTATGTATTAATGGTAATATATTACAGTTATACTGCATTTCAAATGCGTTTTATGAATTATTGATAGAAAATCATTAATATAATTAATGTGATAAACATATTAAGTTTTGTAATTATGGGATTAGAAAAATGTTTTTATAATTATTTTAAATTACATTTTCATTTAAATTAATCAAGTATATTTTTATGTAACATTTCGAAAAACATGCTTTTATTAAAAACTATTATTTCCATTTAAACAATTAATTTACTAATTATATTTACGTGTAAATTGGGTTTAACTTATTATATTTACGAATTATTTGTATTTACTTACTTGATGTTATCATTTGTATATGATCACTGGTTATTCATTATTATTAATTTACTATATTCGTTAAAAACATACCGTCATTTAATATTATTTCTTTAAAAAACCATTAATTTTATAATTAATTGTTTTACTAATAATTTATATTTAACATAAAATTTTATGTAAAAAAACAAAAATTAATGTAAAATAGTGTATTGCTTACATAAAAAAGTGCCGATAATAAAAATTGTTTGAGTAATAAGAAAACAAAATAACATTCTAGTCAAAAGTAAGAATTAAATTTAGTAGAACAATTAAAACATTATGTGCTCTAAAAACTAAATTATAAAGTTATGAAATTGAATTAGAATTATAGATTTGACTTAACTATAAGAAACGTTTTTTGTTTATTTGTTTGCAATGAGTAATTTTACCAAAGAATCGTCTGACACATCTTGTGGCGATGTACGTCTGTAGGGTTACTGCGATGATTCCGTACCAAACGGACCAAAGACTGTTTATGTGACCCCGCAAACGCGAGTTGCGCCTCTGCGGCGTTTTAACCTTTCTTGACTTGTTAACGCTGGTGACCCCGCTAGCGTTGATGCTCGACACCACCGGAAGTGGCTTAAGCGGCTTCTTACACTTGGCTTGGTTCACCTCGTTGTTATTCTCGTAACCCATCAGACTTCCAGTCATCGACATTTTGTCCTAGAAAAAGAGATTATGTTCAGATTTAAAGCACGCTCACTGCTCGAGTAGTTAAAGGGTAAACTTTTTTTAGTACTGCCATCAAACACACGTTTCCTTCAATTACAAAGCTTAGTTTCTGTAACAAAACTTTCCTTCGCTAAATTCCTTTCAAGTTTTTAATCATTTTTTACTTTTAATCATTACATTTTCAAACTTTATTAATATCAAAAGTTTGAAAAACATCGTAAAATTGATATAATTTATACTTTATAAATTTATAGAAAATATTTATAATTTTTTAATACTTTTTGCTCTTCTATAAGTTCTACTTAAATTAAAGTATTATTTTCTAAGGAAAAATAAATATTTAATATTTGAAAGGGTTAAGAGTCACAATTCAAATTCGTTTAATCTTTTGAGAAAAAAATCTGCCAAATAATATGAAGCTTAATAAAAAGGGGAAAGAAAATACGTGTAATAATAAAGAAGCGTATTAAAAATAGTTTAAATAATTCGAACGAGAAGATGAGAATGTTGGGTTGATGTGATATGGTTCACATTTTTAGAGAGGGGTTATTTCTCAACGCATTACTCAGTGCGTCCTGTGTTGCAGCTCGCAGGACCGTCCGAATTTACGATTGCTCGTATTTTTTCGACTCCCCTGCGCACTTTCGACGCAACGACGTCGAATGGCAAGATTATCTAACCCTCCTCTCGTACGTTTATTTCCTTTGCTACGCACGCCCGGAACTTCCAAGTCCATGCAGATGTTTATCTCACGATGAAGAACCGCGTCAAGACGAGGGAATACTTGCTTGTTGTACTCTGCCGGAGAATGAATATAGCTGAGGGCGATCGATACTCACGAACACTCATCGCTTTCGACAACCGACAACGAAAAGTTTGTCTAATTATGCATATTATATTGCAATTATATTTATCTCAGTTATTAGAGAACCTCTCATTTTAAAAATTACTTTACTTTAAGTCGATGAATAGATCGCATAATTTTACATATAAAACAAAAAATGTAAAGAAAAAAATATATTTATGTACAAATAGAACTGAGTAATTTATTGTTAAACATTTCAATAATTGTTAACATATCTTTATAAAAGCACTAATTTTTTCATGAAGTGCAGCGTTGAATGACCTCTGTAATTTCCTGAATTTAAGGAATATACGTTCAGATATTTATCGAATATTGATATTATAATACCGTCTATAAAAATGTCAGACATTATTTGTTTATGAATGACATTTGAATCATTCATCGTGCATATCGATGATCATTTTGAATCATTAAAAAATGTTTCATTTTTCAAAGTTGAATTATGTTTGTGTTGCAAGTGTTATTTAATTTGTAAAACAGTAAACTTCAAAAATTTACAATACAATGACATTAAAAACTAATTTGGACGAAACATTTAAAATAAAAATACGATTACTCTATTGGAAGATTGTACTATCTCAAGAAAACTAGCTTTAATCTAATCAGATTATGAAGCTGTATAGTGTTACTTTGTTTCGTACAACGTGATTTAATTTTTTAAAAATACATTTGATTAGATAATACATTCGATTAAATATGTTTAACTTTTTATCTATTGTAACATGATCAGATATGTTGGATAAAGTGTTAGGCTTGATAAAAGTTGTGTTAGTATGTGTTTCTGTTGTTAGTATTAACAACAAAAAGTAATGACATAATAATAATAATAATAATAATAATAATAATAATAATAATAATAATAGTAATAATAATAATGATACATTGTCAATATTTCATTATATAACAGAGAAATCATTGCTGCAAGAATTACAATCGTAACTTTGTCGTAAATTTGAATTATAATCTGTAATTTGATGAAACGGTGGTGTATTTGTATTTTGAAAACCTGTAGTCTTGCTGTAAAATATGATGCAGAATGATTTTTGTTTATGTTCGACAACATTAATAACAGCAATGAAAATGATAATGATAATAATAATGATAAAGAATACGATGTAACGAGTTGCCATTTTTCCAGTAGTAAAATGAATGGGAATAATCATTATCATCACATTAAAAATTTATCCTTGACTGAATATTCCATCTTTACTGCACAAAACCCGATGGTTCACTGTAATATTGTCAGGTGCAGCTGAGAAATGTATGTAAATTGTTCGCTATCTTGTCCATTCATATCAACGGAGCGACAGGTAGTTTGTAGCGGTAACAAATCAGATCAAGTATTATAAAAAATATAACTTTACATAAATATGAAATAATTTTTTAAACAGACTCGGTATATTTTTCTCTAGATATGCATGATTTTTTATTTTCCTTGAATCTAAACTGCTTGTAACGACACGTGAATTAATTATGTGAATGCATTATACATGAAGTAATTTATGTTAATTCATTTTTTAGATGTATACTATTTACATATACAGAATTTTTATTTTAAATTGGCTACTCAGAATATCTTGAGAAATAATCATTTAACAAACCTTTAATATTTTTAAAATCTGCGTCTGTTTGTGTAAAAATTATTCTCCTTTTGTCACTTTGGGGTGGGGCAGAATGCAACTTAAAAATTTTAAATAAAACTCCCTTATTGTATCACAAATTCGAATTCTACATGTTTTAATCAAAAGTTATAATAGGTTAAATTTACCATTAACCATCTATTATATTGAAAGAGAATCTATCTTTAATTTTCTTAGAAATTTTCTCTCGACTTTACCATTACGATCTAACGGTGGTAAATGGTAACTTTAAACTATTGTAATTTTTGAGTAAAATATAATACGAACCAAATTATTTAAATAAACTAAAAATATATATTGTAATGTA
Source organism: Axea sp. ZL-2020 (assembly GCA_022817665.1). NCBI lineage: Eukaryota > Metazoa > Arthropoda > Insecta > Hymenoptera > Scelionidae > Axea > Axea sp. ZL-2020. Next base: position 9,172 of record JABFOX010000950.1, read on the forward strand.
GAATTCAAATCTTCAACAAAAATGGAGGTTCCCACTTGAAATTTTAAAGTTTTACTCAGGAGGCCTGATGGGAGGGGCGTAAGTTTCACAAAGGCAGATATTATTTTTGTACAATGCTTATTTCTCAAGATATTGTGAGCTGTCAACGTAAAATAAACACCATGTAAATGATTATTCCTTATTGTTATGGTTAATTATCACTAGTTTTTATGATGATATTAAGACAATTAATTGCAAATAGTACTTTATAGAAAAAAAAAAAAAAAAAAAAAAATCTATACAATTTTAACTTAACACAGAGTTTCTATAATAAGATTTTTATAAAAGAATTTATTTACACAGAAAATGTAATCCTGTATAGCAAAGAAAATACCGATTCTTGAAACGAATTATTAGGATGAAAAATAAAACGTATTTCTCTTAAATCTACGTAGGACGCACTGGCATGGTTCGTTGTGTAACAATTATCGTAAAAAACTTGAAATATTCATTTCACGAGATAAGTTTAACAAATATTAAATATTTTTCTTAAATCAAGTAATACTTGACTACCATTTCTTTAAACTATTGATTACAATTTTTTTAATTATAAAAGTTTAAACATGCAACAAATTTATTAAATTATAAATAATAATTACGATATTTTCTTATAAATAAAAAATCATTTTTATCCAGCTTAGTTCACACTGAAGTGATTACAAGTTCTAATGGTTTTTGTTGAAAATTAAACTTAGTTCATAAAATTATAACTTTTAATTAAATGCAGACACATAACTTGACATAAATTATCACACTTGAAAAATATTTCTATAATATACTTTTACTTCTACAATCAACAAAGTTATATATTTTTATATGATTTTACGAAAATAATATTTTGATATTTCATGTCACTTTCGAAATAGAATTTAATGTTTAATTTTTCATGTATTTCTAAAGTTAAACATAATTTTATGATTTTCAATAAGTTGAGAATAAAAAGGTTTGTAATTTTAATACTTTCAGATAGGTATGAGAAAATTATTATAATTTACGTTCTTAGGAAATAATTTGTACTGCTTAAATTTAAGACATTTCAACTGAAAAACGATAATTTTTAAACAATACTTTTACCCATGCATACCAATTTTCACAGAGCTTTTCAGTTCAAAATTTTACGCATTTCACTCCGTCAGCACGAAGTAATGCGAATACGTGCAACGATTTTTGAAAACTTTTCGTTATAAAAGTATTTTTATTGTTGAGGAAAATTGTACAATTTTTATATAAATTTTAAAGTACATTATTTCCATTTCTAGTTTTTCACTATATGAAAGTAGTAAAAAAATTTATTTATCGAGCAGACATTGCACAAATATGCAGACTATTAACCGTTATTATTAATCCATTTTATATAAAGGGACCGCTTGGTCGTGAATGAGTACTTTATGAGTGCAAGAAGAGGGATTCTTCGGGTACAATATTCTTCTCGACGCATTAATTAATCATGAAAAGCTCGCGATCTCGGTACTTTTCACAAGTAGGATTATCCGCTCTTTCGCATATATACTCACTATCTCACTCACCCGGGTGGAACCAGCGTTGTGTCTATAATTTCATACGGGCCTCTTCCGGATAATTAAATTCAAGCTCTGACATCTTCCTCGATGAGAGCACCTGCAAGTCAAGAAACATAAATATCAGTTGCACGAATATTAATAATTATTACTCAAGGTCATAAATCATATTAATTTCTACTCGCGTAACATTTGTTTAGATTGTACAATGAAAAGTAATATTTTACATTTACTTTTTTATTTATAGACATCGAGAAATTGTATGATAGTTCAATTAAATTCATATTGCACGTAATAATTAATAAAATAAAGCTTTGCGTACTACACATTTAATTTTAATCATCATATTTACTATAACGAGCATAGTTGAATCAATGTATTTAATGAAACTAATAAATGATAAACAGCATATAAAAATAGAACGTATGAATTTTTATAACCATCGTTGCGTCGAGATTGTGTTTACGAATAAATTTCATTTTACTGAACATTGATTTTAATTAAATTATTTTACAGTCTTTGCTAAGAGGTAAAATGTTATACATACTCATAGTTTTAAATTATATATCAGTGCAATCTGATTATGCGTTTTCATAATTTTTTTTCTAACATAAGCAGTCTAAAGCGTGAATCTCGTTAATTATTTGATGGCACGTATCTGTGACTGCACGCTTCAATTTATAAGCGTCTGGATGCTTTTAGGGTTTACATTTACATGCGAAATTGTGGCTCTCTCGCGAACACTTTTCCTATCCGGATTTGTAGAAGGTGACCGTGGTCGCAAAGAGAAAGATAACACCGTACCATTAGCCCGATTAACTCTTTACGCAGCGAGGTTGCACCTGAGCTTTTTCACGGTAACTGCTGAGCTCGAATAACTTTGTAGAAATGATAAAGTGAACTCGACAAAGTTCGCTAGAAGAAAAGTCGTTGTTTATGCGGCCAAACTAGCATGTGTCGATAAAGGTAGTAAGTGTCATGTATAGTACAACTATTTGCAATTTAAAGATATTTTGGCTTCTTTAAATCTACACGTACAATGAAACATACGATATATATAACAATAATACACGCTTCAATATTTATAACTTTAAAATAAATCTGTGATATTAAATTTTTTACTTCAAATGTTTTTCAAGAAAAATTTGAATATTCTTTGTTGAAAAAATTGCAATCGTGACTAATTACGTTGGATAATTTAAAAATTACAAATTTTATAACAACAGCATTTTAATTTATTTTTTCTTCGTATATGTTGCATCGCGCATAACCCAATGATGCTGAATTGCAACAAACGACTCTCACGGGTATTATCTATAGGATAGCACTTGAAATTCTAGAAGCATTTTCTCGCTGGAAAGTATTCGGGCAAAAATTCTGTTAAAGAGACAAAAATGATTTGAGCGTGTGAGTTAAACGTTGCTGATTTTGCGTTTTTCCAGATCTGTAAGCCCTTTTTCATGAGAACTACGATCTATGATTTGGTCTTTCTCGTTAACTTGACATTACATAATATTGCAAAGCAAGATACTTCAGCCTTCGTACCAATCTTTCGAACATTTCCTTTTAGTTAAACTTATTACTAATTATTTTTAATGCTTTAATACATTCATTTAGATGTATAATAATTTATAATTATCTTCTATATTTTACCCGATAAAATTCACTTCATAACAAATTTAAAACTACGGGCTATTACGGGATGATGAAATTACAATATCCTTTTAAAAACTGTGTGTCAGAACTTCTTTTATTGGAATTTTTCTTCGTAAATTCTTTTGTATTTTGTATTTGTACACCATTTCATAATTTAAAATTAAAATATAAAACATGATATTTTTTATAAAATTATAGAATTAATAGAATGAGTATCCCAATACCGGAAACATGAAGCCCAATCGAGAACATGGTTTTATTTTTATATTATGAATAATATTCCAGTATTATAAACCATATTCAACATTCATATATATATAACATATATGTAAAATTCATATATAAACAGAATCCATAAGATTTTTTCAGAAATAAACGAAAATACTCGTACGTATTTATATATGAGAAAGTGTACAAAATACATTATAAGGGAAAAATAACGATTGCTATGGTAATTGCTGAAGATGTTCAACTTAAACCATTATAAGTACTTAAGTATAGTCTTAATGTAAGTTTATGAAGTTTATTTTAGTCACGTACATCAAATTCATGAACGAATGTTGCACTTTCAAAATGCTTATGCTAATACTACATCACACTATTTTAATTCAACATTTTGTAGTGTTGTATTTTTAGTATTTCAACACTAATTTACTGGGATCGAACGACCCTTTAAAATGAAAATATTATAACTTTAATCTAAATATTTTTAACAGAAAATTATTTAATTTTTTTACAACTTAATTTATAATAAAATAAGTACTAATTCTAAGAAATAAATTCAATCTGTTATTTCAACTGATTTGATCATTACTGAATTGCTCAATGAATGCTATTGAAATGTTTATTGACTTCACTACGTGTCAGTTCGAACGAATGTTTTTAATTTATAACGAAAAATGTTTCTAATGCCAAAAATAACATTTTTATTTCTTTTAAAACAAGGTTTTGTGAAATCAATTCCACTTTTAAATTATTTTTAATTAAGACGACAAAATTAAATATTGGTGGAAAAGCTTATAAAGAGAAGGGTCTATTAATCGTCGATTACACTCAAACCGTCCTTTTTGTCCATAAAGTCAATGAGTTAACTGGACTGCTTTTTTCAAAAGTTGTGCATGTGTCAGTCTCATATGTGTACGTTTTACGCTGACGAAATTCACTGATAGTTAAACCCTTCTCATTGAACGAATAATTGCGAGGCTGCATGCATGTTGAGATGTGAGCGATCCGTGTGTTGTTATCCTGCAGAACCGGCGGGTGGCAGAAGAGAAGAGGGATGGCACAGCAGTTTAGCTGCGCTTTAGCTTTAGAGGGACGAAAGGATTCAAAGGGGCCGGCATCGAGGGCTATTACGAGGGCCCTAGAATTATCATGCCAGAGCGAGTCCTGTCACACCCTCGTATCTCTATGCCTTTGGTGCGCGTGTGACGCTCCATAGATCACAATACGTTGGTGTGATCTATCGGCGCGTAGTGTTACTCTTCGCCAAGAGTGTCGATGCGTACACGACATGCTGTCTAGTCGTCCGTACGTAAACGCATGATACTTATTGATTTCTGCAGACTCGATGACGTTTCGTTACGCGTGATTGACGGAAGTTGATTCTAATTCATGTTTTGTTCAATCAGATTTTTCGTTTCAATAGAAAATTCGTGAACAGACTTGAGAAACTGTAAGGGTTTAGTTGAATTTTCGAATCTGATTTTTGGAAGTACGTTAAGTGCAAAAGACAGAGTTTCTGTTTTATGAAGCTACCCTGCTAGGGGAACATTTATATTATATTAATAAAAGTACCTTCCTTAGAAAAACGAAAATACACTTCTTTATGTTGATTAATAAATAATTATACTCTCTTAATAACTTATCTTGGTATCTTAAAAAAAAAAGACCGGAATTCGTTATTGATATTATTCTAGAGTTTCACAAAGTTTTACAATATGAAAAAT
>JABFOX010000951.1:0-14331 GCA_022817665.1 Axea sp. ZL-2020
ATTTTCAATCAAGAAACATGTTTGTTATGTTGAGTCGATGGTTGCTCGTAAATTGGGTTCCTTGAATAGAGCTAGCAATTCTGTTTGTCTGTTCCTGTTCGAGAAGCTTAATTTGTGAAACCATGATCGTTTCTCATTTGGAACATTGCATCGATAGTGCTCCTTTGCATCAGTGAGGAGAAAATTGAAAGATCTCAGAGATGAAGAACACAGAAATTCACGAATTCGTATACAGTGATCGTATACATGCATCAATTAAAGAAATAAGTATTTCAGATTAAAGTATTTCAATTTTAATTTGTAATTGCAATACTGATATCTGATTAATATTAATTTAATCTTTTTCTTTTTCATGTCAACCACTTATAATGTGTAACGCGTGTAAAGGGTTACTCAGTTACCCAAGCTCAAAGGTTCATTTTGAAATTAAATCCATTCATCGTACCAAAATAGTTCTGAGAGTTCAGAAATTGGTGACATAGCGCAGTCTGATCGACGAGAAAGTGCTTGGGAATATTTTTTTTCAAGCAGTAGCACCACCTAGTTATAACATTATTTTTCACTGACGTTTGTAAATTCATTTAACCGTTTTTCTAATGAGAGTAGACGTCCTGAAGATCCACGAGGCAGTGTTTCTTGTTGAGCATAATAGATTGCAAAATACGCGCAAGTCAGAGGCGTTCGTAAACAAGTGGGAAAAGGGATATTTGAACGTGGGACGTTGGAAATGTGGACATTCTGTCCAATCTGCAACGATTGAACAGCAGGAATGCGCAGCGCTTTGGTAAAATTTCGCGAGACAAGAAATGATGTTTCTTTAAACACAATTCAATGTCGGCTGCTCGATAAAAGCATGTCCTTTGTGACAATGAAATCTTTAGTAACGCAAAAGTTTTCTTCTGTAGGACTCATTGAACGTTTTGATATATTCAGTGGTTGCATAAAAGTTTGACTGTCGCAGATCATTCCATTGTTCTTCCTTTGATTCATTCGTGTCTGCAAGTTTGCGTTGTACACTTTGCTTTTCAGATAGTCCCACCCCAGTAGAAATAATTGAGAAGAGCTAAATCAGCTGGCCTTGGCGGCCACTTCATCGCGCCCCTCCTGCGAATTCAATACCTAGGGAAAATGATGTTCTATAAAGTGCGTACAATCAATATGCAATGACATTGAGCTCCATCCTGCTGAAATTGCACCTTCTCGAACGCTGTTCCTGCTATGTCTCGGTTTTCCAGTAGTATCTGGTTGTAAATAAGCCGACGTACTGTTTGTTCGTCAAATTACCATTGCTGAAAAATGTCCCGATAATTTCATTAAGCGATATATCCTTCCAAAATGTTATATACTTTGTATAGGTATCTCTCACCCAATGGGGATTATTACCAGACCAATATAGCATATTCTGTCTAACTGAAATGTAGATACGCCTTCATCAGAGAAACTTGTCAAATAAAATTGCCCGTTTTTGTCACACAGTTTAATTGCTTTCCCGCAAAATTCTAATTCGCGGGTCATTTTCTAGAAGCTCTTGTGCGAATTGCATCTTCTAGCAATGAAAGTCATTTACTTTCAATATTCCATGCACTGATGACACGTCTGTGCCAATTTGTTGGACGATCTTTCTAAAACTGTACCGTAGAAAATTTGATATAACAACGAAGTTCTTAGAATGAATTTCACATTCGTGATAGGGACTCGAGAAGATCCATTACTCATTGGAATTCAGTAAAAGGTGTAGAAAATAAGATGGTGTTGTACAAATATTGCAGTTCAAGTACAAACGCTTAAAGAGTGATGTGGCGGCATTGATACCTAAAATTGCACTTAAATTCATTAGTCATCAAAGTTTCACGTGACTAATCTTTTACAGAGCATTCTCAAAATTTGCAGGAAAAGCATGAAAAATTCTATTTAAAAAGTTGATGTTTCTATACCATCGATAGACCAAGAATGTCCACTATCGTAAATCGATGTAAGCAATGAGAAAGATGACGATTATTTCGAATTACATTCTCTAGTTAAACATATTTAGTACCATTATAATGTACTTTTCCATGTTGGTTTCCAAGTATATAAATTTTTTCTGCTTAAGTTATTTGGATACTTCCTTATTTCTGTTCTTCTCTATGTTTCCTTGGAACATTGTGAATTATTTGAAATGATTTTTACTATGAAAATAAATTTGGGTCCCTTTCTTCACAACGATGTTCCGCTACTGCCAATTGTGCAGCTGGTTAAATCCCTTTCACGTTCTTTTAATCGTGGCTGAACCGTTCGATAAAAGAATTTACTCTTTGTCTTTTTGATTCGTTATCGGCTATCAAATTTATATCAATAACTTGTATAGAATTCGAACCTTGTGTTCGTTTAATATTCTACTTATCCAGTCAGTAGTTCTTTTTCTGTACAGGGTACACTTTTAGATTACACAGTTTCTAACGTTTGTACCTGATACTCTTGCGAAGAAAATTAACTGGTCTGCCTAGCGTTTAGAGATTTTATAAGTTGATGCACATCTGTCACGCTGATAATTGGTCAGAGAGGAGTATTATTCTTATGTATTTTTGCAAAATTGAATAATGAGAGAGTTCTTCCATCCAAACTTTTCTGTTCATTTCATCCGCGAGATTAATATTTTTTATTGTTCTTTCTTACATAATTTTTTGAATGCTTTTAGAAGTGTACTAATTTGTTAAAGAGAATCAAAGGATCGTAAATTAGGAAATCTCTGTTAGAAGTATCAAAGTTGTATACAAAAAATACGAACATTTAAAGACATGATATTTTTCCTTTTTTCCAATCATTACCCTTAGTAAATTACTACTATATTTCGAAGACTTTTTCCAGTATAAAAATATGTGTTGAAAACTCTATCAAATTTTCTTTTTAATAGTCCTTTAAAAAAGATAGCACTTTTCACACAGTTGTTATCAATGATTGATAAGTTCTGTACGATTTGTGTGAAAAGATTATACAAGAATTGTGTAATCTATTTTATTACCATTTTTGTTAATTCTGGAAACTCGTACTCAACGCATCAGAGTTTTTCAGATTTCAATCTTTATGAATATAATGTTACAGTATTTCGGTCCGTTAAAAGTTCTTGATTATAAAACGCCATCTTGTGTTTTCCTTTTTCTTTAATCTCATCTCATATCAGTCTACGTGTATGCGCGTGTGCTGCCATGACACAGTTCTTATACGTTCGTTGTAAATTTAATTAACTCAAATTTTTTAATTAACTTAACTTAACTTAAATTAAAAAAGTAACAAACGCGCGATAATTCATCTATACGAACGAAGCAAATATTGCAGCTCATCCTCTTAAGCTATTTTTAAACATTAATACTAATGAAATATTCCCTTAATACATCGTAATTAAGGTTTAAATAAAATAACAGCTGTACTGCTTTAACAAGACGCGTGTTTTAAAAACCTAACAAAGTTCGTATTCGTCTGTCTGCGGGTTGCACTGTTTTGGAAATGTAATACGTTATATAACGCAATGAAAATATAACAATATAAATTATAAATACTACATATAGTAATAATAAACGTTCTATATAAATAACAATAATAATAATAATAATAATAATAATAATAATAATAATAATAATAATAATAATAATACAACGCTGTATAACTTCTGCAAATTTGAGAACAAGTTGATCTTTTGGCTCAAAAAGAACGGATGCATTCCATCATTGACGAGACGCGCGAATAATCATTTATGATCTACATTCAACAAATATTTGTTCCATTATAATAACGACGGTCTAATTGTGTCTTGGCAAGGCACACTCGAATGTTACCGTCAGATAAAACGCCGCTTAATTTATCTTCATTAAGTACGAAAAAGGTCGATTTTTTGCTGCCGCTGATAAGACCGAAATGAAACAAACCTTTGCTTCGGTAATCTAATTAGATCCTGATGAAATGCAGCATTGAATGCTATCTCATTGTAAATGCGACAGGAGGTTATTTGCATTCTATCTTATTATGTTCGGACAAGATATGACCTTATGCATAACGTTGTTGCCTCATCGAGCAACAACCAAGCGCTGAGGGAGAAAATTTGCAGCAAAATTACCGTACCTCGCGGCAACTCGGTTATGAGACACAAGTATACTCGACTTTAATACTTGGAGCAAGTATAATTAATGGAAGTAATTCTTGCTTCATAAACGCACCAAAAGAGTATATTGGTGTGGTGAAAAATATTCGCGCAGTGACGGTTCGTCATCGTTGCGGTCTTCCAGCGAAGGATTTGGGCGCAGTTAGTTAGGTTTTTTAACGCTGAGTGACAAAAGGGAAACGATTATGATTTTAAAGGAAAACCGTTTTTTCGGCATAAGCTCCACACTCGTTTGACCAAAATTAATCGATGTATAAAAAGTATTTTCATGTTCGTTTCATGTCCGTTCATGTGCGTCTTGATAAAGTCAGATTTCATAATTCGGCTATTTTATATGTATGTTTATTTTCATCAAAAAAAGGACCAATCTCATTAACCATTCAGTTTTGCTGTTTATCTCTTCTGAATACAGTTCTTTCGATTCCAGTTATACTTTCTTACGTGAACTTAATATTTGTATGTCACAAGTTCTACGTCGTATAAAGTAATGCATAAGTAACAACAGTAGCCGACTTAAAAATATCAAAGCAACTTCGATAGGAAACGCATTTCAGTCAGTTTACCCCTTTAATTAATACGGTTACTTGATATTTAATTTCATATGTTCTGCATTCATAGTCAGTGAATGACATAAATTTTGTTTGTAATATCAAACAAGTGAGTTTCAACTTTAATTTACCTATCACGTTTCTTTATGTGGAAGTACAATTTAGATAATTGAACTGGTATGCAGAATTTATTATCCTTGTTATCCTTATTAAGCAACTTTAAACTAATTGATTATTCATAACACTGGTGTGATATCCTGCAAGGAAAATAAATTTTTGTAATGGTACGAATACATGAAACATGTGATATTAAATTTCAAATACAAAATTGTGGCGTTTTTGAAATGAAATATTAACCACTTCATCTCGTTGCAACGTTTATTTAAACACAAGTGATGCATCTAAGAGAAGTGTAATAAATGAGAAATCTGAACATCAAAGAGTTTTCGAACACTGTTTTTTAAATAGATTTTTTTATAGACCTCATTTATTAACAAAACACAGTGGGCTTAAGTAAGAGGAATTGTTTCGATTCATTACACTTCAAATGAGTGTTTGGTAAGCCAACGCAGGTGTGATCCATTGTGATATAAAATCTGGTTCGTCGATCACAGTTAAAATATACTGCAACCAACTGGACGAAATGGTGGACTAACTTAAAGAAAAACATCCTGGATTGGTCAATAGGTCTACTCCTGTCTTACTGCATGGTAACACTGTATAAGTGATAGTGGCAAAACTACAAAAAATTGAGTTGAAGTTGGAATTGGAGTTGGAATTTGGATTGAAATTGGAGTTGTAATTGGAGTTGGAGTTGGAATTGAAGTTGGAGTTGGAGTTGGAAATTGTTTATCATCCTCCATAATCAACAGCAGTTTGGACAATTTTTTAATAGAAAAACAATTAAATTGCAACAATGCTGTAAAGGTGGCCTTCCAGAAATTGACTGACTCTCGTCTGCCAAGATTTTGTCCTGAACAATCTGCTAAATAAATGGTAAAAGAGTGCAGATTATATGAGTGCATACTTGAATGAATTGAATATTTCTTTATAATTATAAATTATCAATCAAATTTGCCTTTTTTAGTGTAAATTTCATCCTGTAATTTGCAAGCATTATATTATCTTCTTCTATAATTATTTTCTGTATTCTCGTTATTATAGAGAAATGTGAATTTTTTTAGATCAAAAGTGAGTAAATAAGGACTTTCGTACATTAATTCCTAATCTTCATAATGGTAATACACAAAATTTAGTAACCAAAATCCATAAAAAAATGATAAACAATTCCAAAATATATGGGACAGTGCAAGAATCAACAACTATTGATATTTCTTTTGTGAACACAAAACATCCGATTGAAAATATTTATTAGGTCGACACGGATTGTTTTTCAATTGGTGCACAGAATACTTGAAGACTTCTAAACAAGCATTAGATCACGTCTCAAAGAAAAAGATGCAAACTAAGATTTTCGAATTGCTGAGAAGTGAAGAAAAGAACAACACGAATAGAGCAAATAATTAAACATCGTTTGTACCAAAATTACTGTGTAAAAAATATTCAAACAATAAACTAAGAATTACTCAACTTTTTCTAGTTTCGTTAGAGCAATTAATGCATATAATTCTTCAAGAAAAAATTACGTTCAATGACGATGTGTTAAAATAAAATAATGATAACAAGTAGTATACTCGAAATATGGACCGACGACGTTCGGTCGAGCATTAGTTTGATGTGTTTATTACTCGACCAACTTCAGTATCTTCCTTAAATTTTGCCTTTTAACCTGGGCCTCAAAGTGAAGGTAGGGGAATTGTAAAGAATAAAGAATAGGGGACATTGTAAAGATATCAATAAAACAAGTTCCTCGTATAGAGTGTATAAAATAATAATACCTACAGGACTAAAGGTATTTTTTGCTTTGAGTATATCAGATTTGTAAGCTGAATGTAGAATTGTTACAAACACCAAATACAACTGCTCCAATAAGTAGCTAAATTAAATTATTCTGAAATCATTTACAAACTATAGTTAGAATACTTGTTGCTGTTCAAACAACTACTGAAACATCCCTTTTTTAACAAATACAACTTTCGTTGGAAAGTTTATTAAATTCTACAGTAAACGTAATACTGAACATTTGCCATGGCAGTTTTTGCAGTGAAATCAATCAATCACTGAATACAGTCGTAAAAAATTGTCCATTTGAGACGCAATGGGATATCTTACAAAACGATATTAATGATTCAACATTTAAAAAAGGATGCTAAAATGAAACGTTAAATTTGAAATTAAGTTTCTGAAAATAGAGACAACGGTATACTAAGAAGGATCATACATTTTTTCGGTTTTATGTCATGTATAATGTTATTTATAATTAAGAAAAAAACTATCAATAATTCACTTTTTTAGTTTCACAAAAAATACGTACAATTTTAAAGATAGTTCATCACAAATTTTATGTAAAATCGGCATCGCATACAAATAAACGCATTTCGTACCGTCGCTTGGTATTATTGCTGCATGTAACAAAATAAGATGATGGCGCATCGACATAATTATACACATAAGTTACTATTTTGTTTCAGTTTTCATTTGTTTGAGTGAAAGCGATGTCAAACAGTTTCTAATAACCATAGTTGGATTAAAATTGAATCTGTTTAATAAATCTGGTTTTTAAAGTCAACAAGAAATCATATTTTCCACGACACGTGAGATATTATTATTATAAAGTGTTTGGATAATTACCATTATTTTACACAAATCAACAAAAACATTTTCTTTGTATAATTTTCTCCCAACGGTCTAAGGATAAGGTTTAATTTCCGATAAATTAAAAGGAACCACTTCACACGTTCCAAAAAACGCTCATTAACATTTATTTTGCAATATTGCACGAGTATTAAAAACTCACTTGGACATTTGAAAACCTTTGACACCGTTTCTCACTTCTGAACAAAGAAAAATAAATATTGCTTTCTTTAGTTAACAGATTTATAGGTCACCTTTCTTAACTAATTGTCTCACTCAAATTATTTCTGATCAGGTTTCATTCATAATTCAACTCAACACATTTTCGTTTCAACATTTGATTCAGGTACATAAATTCGTGTTACGTTCAGTTTGAAATGCATTCTAATGTGGAATTTAGATTCATGCATTAGAAATATCACCCTGGGAGTTTGAAGTTTAGATGAATTATTAATGAATTGATCATGCAACATCTTAAGGGCGAGTTAAAATACTTTAACAAGCACTAAATTCTTTTTCGTTAAAAAAATTGTTGAAACAAATTTTTAAAAATTTGCTGAAAAAAAAACGAAAAGTTTTTTTAGCGTTGCATGAATTTTGTTTGTTTATTTGTTTGCTTTTCTTTTCACTTTTAATAAACTTACAGAACTCTGAAATTATGCAGACAGCCATAAGAAAATAATTTATTATTCAATTTAAAAAAAAACAATATCAGATTTAATTAATATACGCCTAACAATTAAATATAAATCATTATGTTTTATTTTACCTTTAAGTGAACTTAATTGTATATTTAATGTATGGAACGAAAAGGTAACTTGAGTGAACGTAAGTTGAAAAATAAAAGCACACATACAAAACGGAGCAAATAATAATGAACACGAGTTGAGGAATAATTGCAGTGATTCAATAATACAGGTGAATTTTTTCAAAGAAATTATTAAGGAAGATCAGAAGAGTGATGAAAATTAATCACGCGATCATGGTGTTCGGATAACCATAAAAAGCGAAATACACACTTCTGCAGCACTTGCAATTTTCTACTGACAAATGACAAATAGTTACAAGAGGAATTGGGATTAAAATTGAGCCTCGTAGGCATTTCGTGGCGGTGACTTTTATTTACCATCCTCGGCAGGTGGTGTAATCATTTTTGCTGGCAAATGTCGACCAGAGTGATGTTATAATCCTTTAAAATAACTCCCATTTAATTATAATCAAATTACACCGCGACTTTGGCGTCTGAAAGACCAACAATAAATGACGAAATTTGCAAAATTCGCTGTTAAAAATATTTGAGTCCCCATAAATGCTTGTTGGACTCTAAAAAAGTGTTGTCGGTACACTACATTTTATGCAACGAGTAAAATTGCTTCTTATCTTTCGAATTACTTATACCGTCTGTTACATCGACTGCAAACTGTGTACAAGAAGTTACAATTTGATCGGAACCGCGCAAAAATCCGGCAATTTGTGCTCGTTTCTTTGATACGAATTCGTTCCTTTGACTCGACCTGAATTTAACAAAGCGGCTTCTTGATTCAATCGACGTTACTTTGACTTTGTATCTCGCGAAAAGCATGGCTTATGCAAGGTAGAATTGTTCATCAAGACTTTCATTTCTCGTCATGGGACTCAACGTAAACTCACGAGTAACGAAACGTTACCGACTGCAATGAAATGTTACAACACGACACATTTTGGAACACTTACTGAATTCTGCAAATGACCAAGAAAAACCATTCGAACACTATTCAAGCACCAGTTTTGCAGTACACCAACGAGCATACGTGTACGTTTAAGCGAACAAATTTCCATTCGCGTGGAACAACATCGTTAAAATGACGGAACAATTTTCCGGAACAGTGCAATTAACCAAGTCGTTAAAGTTCTACCAATGAGCTTTGACAAAACTCTCGGTGAGTGTTAAAATTGTATTCTGTGGTGGAATCAAAGCAACTTTTCAGTTTGTCCGATGCATAAATAACACATGTGTTGCAGCACTTGATAAATACGAATCACTACAAGTGACATCCGAGAGACTTCACGAAACATTATGAGGGTAAAGTGAGAATCGCGGTAACCCCTAGCGGAGTTCGGATAAAATGTTAAGGGAGAGTTGAGAGCGAGTCGGGTGAACCAACCAGACACGCTTTTCGCGCCCCACTACTGAGTATTTCTGACGCATTGTTACCATTGGCTCATTCTTAGGCATGGCGGATCGGAATGTCGCACGTGCAACAGGTGGAACGAACGCCTCGTGCGCACTCTTTGCATCGCGCTGTTACGCGTCAAATCACAAATACATCTTACTGCTATCCAGTTTATTATCTTTCAGTGGAATGTCGAGTCATTCCACCGAATGTCGACGCATCCCGCGTTATTTCACTTTTAATCATTCAACGTTCGACTGACTGCTGTAAAGTTATGAAAATTAATACCCTTTTCATTGGATGTTCATAATGCCAACTGTAAGTCGAACAGGTTGTAGCTTTAGTCTTTGGTTTGAATATTCATCATGGCAACAGAAAAGACACTTGTGCCCCTTTATTGCTCCTTTTCCACTTCTTTTAACATACTTCACTCGTAATGAGGTACAAGAGCTCGATGTTAATTTGTTGATGCAAAATAGCGTACAATTACGATGTTATCCAAGCTGTAATAAAAATTGCCAATTGGTAATAAATTCAAGTCGAGTTAGTTTGAGAGGATAACTTTGAGTTTCGGTACTTTGCTCGTTGAAGTTGAAAAGTGATGAATTTATTTATGATATTTTATTTTAACGACCAATTTTTCTGGCTTTTAATACGTATCTACTTGTTTACATACTTACATGGTTGTCATGACGTTTCGACCAAACTAGTGGTCCTTTTCAAATCAAATAATAAATATAACATTTTGATATACAATTTGATATACAATATGATATATAATTTGTTTATTACAGATGTCAGTTACAAAGATTCAATTGACAGTACAATTTCTCTTGGCTATAAAGTCAAAATAAATGCAGACATATTACTGTACTTATTTAATTCATATATATTATTCACGTAAAGTCGTTTTCTTTTTATTATCTTTCCATATTATAACCTTATTGTAATTGTTACCTTATTTCTATGTTACAATACAGATCAGTGGACAGTATTTTTCGACCAAGACTGTTTATAATACAGTACGTAATAATTATTAATTCATAAAATAATTGAACTTTAAACTTAGAGTAAGTTATTTCAGTTTTTTGAACCTTTGTAATTGATATTTGTAATAAACAAATCATGTATCAGTCTTAACATACAAATTTTGTATTTGTCATTAGATTTGAAAATGACTACTAGTTTGGTAAATACGTCGTGACAACCCTATAAGATGTGTAACAAAATAAATACGTATTAAAAGTTGGAAAAATTGGTCGTTAAACTTTATTGAGATGAATTTATTGTACTGTAATCTGTACATGTATGCATTCATTCTATGAAATATTCATACTGTCAGAAAAATATTTTCCTCTGAACCCAAGGTGGCTGACTGACAAATTGATCAAGCTTTGCTTGCACGGATGTGATGCTGTCAAATGTCTCGAGTTAATGTCAGTATAGTTACGTTAATTTCGACTCACCATAACTGGTTTGAATCAGGCTGTCATCGAGAGTGTATCAAATTATTGTCTTGTGTTTTTTAGCTATGACAGAATTGTGTTATATTCACAACTGATGTACGTTCCACAATATCCAAACCGTTTACCAGTTTTTGTTCTTTTATGCCAATCATACCAACCAAATTATTATTTAGGTTACTCTTCAAATTTTTTCTGTACAAAGCAAATAATAATTTGAGGTTGAATTTAGTATTAGAAGAATCTGATATTTTTGAGTCCAATGCATTGTCTTGTTGAATCAGTTGCACAATTTTTTTAGAGGTGGCTTAGTCAAATCCACGTTGCTGAGAACTGAATTCATTTATATGAGCTTTGATGCAACATAATTATAATATTAGAGAAATTAAATGAAATGCATTCGCAAAGCTAGAAACCTCACTTGGAAAAACTGTATTAACTATTTATGAATCGGGTGCTGTCACTATGAATAGAATGAAGTTTCGAATGGGATTTTAAGAATTTGTAAACTTATTAATATATAAACATAAAGATGGTGATTTCGAGAGAATCTCTTCAAAGAAATTTTCCAAGAGATTTCTATGGTTTTCTTTTGGTAAAATAAAAGAATTTAAATCGAGTGATGTGAGAAATTAAATATAGTGTAATAAAATCTAACCGAGAATTCCATACGAATAATTCTTTTAAAATAGCACAGTTTTAATCGCATATAAATTATCATTTAGAAAGTCTCCGGTATTTGTTAAATAATGTATAGTTGAATGTTTGAACAGCAGTAAAGCTTCTTTTATACATTTGAGAAAACTACAACTGAAACATAAAAATTTAACAGTATTAAACGTGAAATGTTCATATGATTAAATTAGGGAAAACAAAACTTTTCGAATGACGCGTAAAGCAATATTTATTTTGCACGAGTACGTCACTTATTATACATTAACGCAAATAATTTCAAACTGAACAATTTAGTTATCCAAAATCAGTAGTTTTATTAATTGACAGATGAAGAAACAAATCTACATAGTGTAATTATACGAAAAAAAATGTTTCAACAGCTTTTCTGAGCTTTTCGTATTTAACGAAATGATTACCATTAGATGAATTGATCATCGAGCTTGTGAAATCATAGATAAGCGTGTCCAAAGTCTACGTAACTAACTATTTTGAAAGCTTTTTACATTATGAGTAATATAAATATGACTCATATATTGATCTTGAGAATTTATCACATTACAAGTTAAAATTGTTTTTTAAACAAATTATAAATTGTACTCTCATTTTTTATGCAAAGTGTAATTCATATTTTTGATTTGGTAAAAAAGTGAAATATTCTGATAAGCATGGAATTGAGATAACGCAGTTTTATTAAATCGTTTGGTTTTATTGTCACACCTGTATAATATTTAAGACAGCTGTACTAGTAACAACCTTAAAATGGAAATAATCAGTTTGACCAGTTTGTTGGCTTTTATAATATTCATCAACAGTAAAGCTACGAATTAACTCATCGGTTTAAAAGTCCCGGCACTAGTTCAACGATGGCGCCACAAACCAGGGTCTATGTGGGTTAAAGATATTGAAGTTTTATGCATGCTACCATTGACATGGGTTTCCTGTACAAATTTTGTGTATGAGCGCTCAAAAAATATCATAAAGATTTTGCTTCGTCAAAAACAATCAATTATCAGTTGTTTGCTGAGTTTAAACAGAGTTGTGCGGACATTAATGATACGAGGGGTCGGAACGTCCAAATGACGTGATAAAATTAGAAAGCAACAAAATTCCTGTCAAAATATTGTGTCAAATAATCACACAATAGACGAAGTAGAGATGCAGAGGATAGCTGACATCTTAAACATATCAAACTGGAGTGTGTACAATGTTTTGTATAAATATTTGACAATGGATGAAACATGGATCTACCATTAAATTCCAAAGTTGAAAGCAGTGAGTGACACATGTTAAACAGTAGTCTCGTCGCTCTTAAACCTTTCCTCTTCCTATATATGCAGCCTTGGAATGACTCGTGACCGGTCAAAAGTTGAGTCAGATTAATAACCGATCTAAGGGCGATTGACCCCCACCGACTCAGATTGAGCGGGTCCGCTTCGCGAGCCCGCTGTACACCTGTTATACCTTTTTCATGGTAAATCATCTTCGGCTCCTTTGCCAGTGGGTGGATGGATATCACCCCAGCCACCACCAGAACAGCAACTTCAGACACGGTTCTGTTCGGCGCAAGTGAATCTCGGAGCTGAGCACCGTTGTTTCGCTTCTAAAGGATTCCCGTGCTTTTCTCTCAAGACTACGACCGTCCATATTTCCCGTCTTGAAACGCGAAGCAGTTAAACATCCAGCCGCCGGTAGGCGGGCAGGGATCATTCTGTATTTTCGTCACAAGTCAACTTAACGTTGATGTAAAACTTGGCTTTTATTCGAACGTACATCACAGATATTTGATGGTAGGTTTCGGTACATATTCAAAGTATTAATCGGCCAAGGAATAAGAAAAACACAAAAATTGCACTCATGCTTGTCTAACGACTCGATGCAGACAATTTGCAAATTCCAGTTCAAATACACGAGCAACTGCAGAGTGTTTGAGAAACCAGTTAGTTTACCTTACTTTAGCAAATGTCTTGTCTTTGGTTGAAATTGTTTCTAATATTGCCTGAAGTCTTTTTCTGGTGTGCTTGATCTGGTAGAATCTTCCTCTGATCTTCTTTTCTCTGCAAGAAAAGTGTCCTACAGTTATTTTGATTGCACAAGTTATACTGGATTTTGACATGCAGAAATATTGTTAAAATTCATTCTTAGAAATACAAATATTTGAGAGATTTGGATTTCGAAGTGAAAGAAATCAAATTTATTGCGGTCTTTAATTAGTTTAACTTTTTTAAACTTGCGTAGTAACATTTTTTCTTCATTCTTGTAATCCTTGTAATCCGTGCAAAATTCAAATTGATTTTTTAACAGCCTATTGCCTAAACATACAGTTATTTTCAAATTGTTACCTGATTACTTTGCATATTTCATTTCATCAAAGTACAATGAAATGTTTATTCGTGAAAATGTAATAATATTAATAAGAAAATGTCAGTTAACACGGTCTGTCTATGAGCAGTGGTTTAGAAAACACGGAAAATCGCGAATATTTTAAAAATGGTTCGAGATTTTAAAGAAAATCTTTTAGATTTGTAATCACAATCATAAAAAATTCCATCCACTTCATGTATAATAATCGCATCGTCTCAAACGTTTAATGAATACGTCATATT
>JABFOX010000952.1:0-14320 GCA_022817665.1 Axea sp. ZL-2020
TGTAAAAGGTTCCTGTGAGGTTCCGGAATTGGAGTTGGAGTTGAATGTTTGAAATCGTTTTAGTGAACAAGTGTGCATTATGCATAGTATATGTAAGACTTCAGTTGTTATGCTTTAATAGTATATGTTATACAGAAAGGCTGACAGTAATGTATCGTTTGTCATTGACATTCATTTTTTAGCGAGACTCTGGTGCCGAAAGCATCATTTAAGTTTGACTGAGTTACTTTCCTGAACGAACTCTCCTTAAATGATTCAACCTTTATTTCACATAAGATATTATAGTGCGTGCAAATTATTTCAGAGTCGGCTAAAGAATAGCTGCTAAGAATAACGAAGAGTTCTGGCATCATTTTGTTTGGCGATATTCTTTACACCAGACTTTAGATTAATTCAGTTATGATGCCATACAATAAGATGGTTGCGTGGAAATGTCATTATAATCAGATTTGAAATTTCATAATTTAACAAGACACTTTTGTTTCTATTTGTTATAATTTTTTATATTATTTCACTCTACGGTGTAGACAAGTCTAATCATTTAATAATAATTGTTAATAAATTGTTAGAACATGCTTGAAAATTTCCATGCTTATGCTGTTTAAATTGAAAGAAAGTGACAAGTAATTCATCGAATTTTGGTTGCTTATTTTGTATAAAGTTGTTATTAAGCAAAACATTAAATTCATAAATAAATATTATAATATAAAATGAAAAAAGACTTCTTTTTGTAAAACGTGTTTTAAAATCATTGATTTTTATTTTTGTTTAGCAAGAGGAAAATGATTCATTGTAAAATGAGGCTATGATGATTTCATTATTCCTTTTGATGTCATTCGTAGGGTAATATTATTGCTCACTTATCTTAACTTCAAATTCAACTTAAGCAACCACTAATTTTCTTTTAATTTGTATAAAAAATCATGTACAGAACTAACAAACATTAGCCTTGCGTAACATTGTCAGTTTTCAGCCCTTGAGGAATAATTCAAAATTAAAACGTTTTTATTTTTTCTTTTTTCTTTTTTAAACGATTAATATTTTAATGAAATATCCATGGACTGCAAGTATTTGTGTTATCAGATATTTTTTTGTTTAAAATATCAAAATAAATGAATACTTTGAATATATGAGATTATGATATTGATAAATTATTTAGAATATAAATGATTTTTCAAAATTCTTTTAACGTTGGTAATGTTCTTATTGCAATAAGTGGTAGAGAACAATAACGCTGCATTGTTTATAAAATTATAAGCCACTGTTTTGCTTGCTTAAAGTTTTAATATATGTATATAATATGTATATAATATATATACAATATATAATAAATTTCAACATAATATAATAAAATCGGCATTATTTAAGAAACAAAATATCTAGAAAATTAGTTTTTTACTTATATCTCTTTTATTGATATGCTATGGAAGTAGATATGTATTATAAATACGCATATATATTTTTTCATTAAGAAAAATTTGATCTACTAACGGATTATTTTTCATTCTTTTAAAGATTGAATATATATAATGATACTAATTTTTAAAAATATTAGATGTAATGAATCAGAGATAATATCATCAAACAACAATTATTCGAAATTTGATTTTAAGAAAATATTTAATTTATTTTTGTGAGACAAATACTAACTGGAACTTAAAATAGATTTAACTTAAGTAAAAATTAGGTTAATACGTTAAAAACACAATTGAAACTATTTATTCTTTATATTTGCACTTCATACAATATGAAATATACAACTATATTCATTGCAAAAAAAAAAAAAAAAATACATTTAAAAATTTTAATACATTTTATAAGAGTATTTTTGGTGTCGCGGTTTAGGTTTCTCTCATTCCACCATAGCTAAGATTCTGCTAACTTTTGTTTTTTTATTTTGTAAATTTATCAAAATATTATAAAATCTCTTACTAATTTTTATACATTGATAAAATATAAATATAAAGTATAACAAATAAATACGAAAATATATGTAATAAATACATACAATTTTATTTTCTAAAGTTCCAAAGCTTTAACGATAAATTCAACATTATACGAATTTTGATTTATGCACATTGTTTTATTATTTTTATTTGAATAGATTAAACATTCTATCATCTCTCACGGAGACTTTTCTTACGAATGTATTCCCTTAGGAAGGTTTGATCCGTTAAAGATTGGAAAAGATGAAAAAATTCGATTCTCTGTAGAATGTTCTCCCAACTTTTACATCTGATCTTATACACTAGAAAAAATGTGTAAGATTAGCATTGAAAAATTGATGTATAAAAATTAGAAATTAAACAAATAATTAAAATAATTGGTTATATTTTTTATATTGGTTTTCCACTTTATTTTTCGAGTGTACTTTTTATTAATATTCAAAATTAAATGGTAAATATTTTTTATATGATTATAAAATTTATTTGTATATTATATAGTGCTACAAATATTAAGATTAAAAGATTACTTATTTTTGATAAAATGATTGGTGTAAAATGAGAAGGTAGATTTAATCACAGTTGTTTTCGAGAAATTTTGAATTCATTAAGTGTATATGCTTTTTGAATTCATTAAAACTACACTTAATACGTCTTTATAATCTGTTTTATAGGAAACAAACATAAAAATATCGATTTATAATCAGATTTTTTAATAGATTTTTTGACTTAACTTTCATGCAACAATTGAATAATTTGATCGCAAATGCAAATACCGAGTTGAGAGAACACGGATGCTCCATGCAAACTGAGTTTTTTTTGATTGAAATTATGCAAGCATGTGCATACCGTAAATTCATTCGTAAAGATTGTCAGAAACAAATACAACAAAAGATGATCCAGAAAATCATGTTGGTATAAAAAAGCAACATTGTATTGATAAGTTCGTAATCGTTATGTCACGCCTCGAGGGCTAAATGTATAATGCAACTTAGGAACTGCATTGCAAAAAATTCATTCTTATCGAGATTATATAAAATTGCATCAAACAATATATCAGAATTTTATGAACATATACTTGAAAAAAAATCATTATTTCGTAATTAAATTATGAAATTAATCATTAAGTAGTCTAAACACTAAGCTACATTATTGTTTTACTGAAGTAGTTGCTGTAGTATTTTAAGGGATTTTAATGTAAAATATATAAATGAATCGTCAAATTTTTTTATATCAGTGATTTCAAACATAAAAGAAAAGATTAATTCTAAGGAACATTTCTTATTTATCATCTAAGATTTATTTATTTATTTATTGCATCAACTGTTTTTTAAATAACTGAATTTTTAAATCATCGTAATTTCTATATATCAAGTGTCCACTTTTTATACGTGGAATAATTTGAGTTAGTAAAACATAGGTAAAAATATAAAATAATCTTCATGAAATAACAACAACAATAATAGTAATAAGTATATACATGGAGAGTAAGTGTATCTCATGTATATGTGAAACACATGATTTTATATTGGGAATTTAAATTTTAATAAAATTAGAAGTAATTTATTTTTAAAAGCAGAAACGTGTAATATATTTTAATTAGCATTAATATTTACGACGTTAATACCATAATTATAAAATATAATAATTTATTAATACATCATTATAAGTGCTCGAATAAATCAATGGTGACTTCTCTTAGAAGATATTTTTATTTCAATATCATTGGAAGAATTATTTGTATCCAGTGTTTCAGTAATATTAATTACTTTAAGAATGGTATTGTGGAAGAAAAGTAGTTTCTTTTTAGAACTTCTATGACGAGACATAAAGATATTTAGGTTAATACCATAATTTAAATACACTGTTTGCAATAGAAGTTACAGTGACAAATATGAAGATATTAATACGAAGGCGTTGGTTGGTGCTGTTCTAGTTTCCGTGGATTATGAATCTTAGAATTATGATAGTATTACTTCGTACTGAAAAATTATATGTCATAATTAAGAATGAATAATTAAGCGTGTAATCGGTAATCTAATAATTACCAGCAGAAAATAATACGAGATATTGATTATAAATGGGTGTAACACCAATGTTCTTAATAATGAATAATCATAAGTATACATTTTAATATCGATATATCAATAAATAACTGATTAAAATTAATTATTCTTTTATGAAAGAACAATGCAATCATAAGTTAATATCATCCCTTGGATTGTAAGTGACATAAGAAACATTGTTTAACGTTTTATTACGGATTGCACGGATATTGCAATAATTTGAATATCTCTTTTTACAACACTACACAAAAAGGGATGTTTTTAAAAGACTAATTTGCAGTGTTACTGATTCAAAAAGATTCAAATATAAAAATAGAAGATTCAAATTCGTCACAGTTGAAAGTGAACACGTCATAATAAAATATTTTACTGTAATACGAAAACGATTTATTTTTTCTTGCACTAATTAAGCAGTTTACTTATACCAAATAAAATTTCAGCTGTGATAATCAAGTGTTTTACTGTTTTCATCTTTTAAAATGTAACATCTAAATAAACTGACAGTGTTATAAAAGTTTTTATCCATTTTATTAATAGAATAATATACTCACTTGACTGTCAACGACATTTCAATTTGTAATTAGACGTGTAAATATTTATTGACTTTAATATGAATTATTTGATGAAAGTTTTATAAAATAACTTCATTAAGCACTCTGATTAATACTCATATGATTTTAAATTAAATTAATTTAACAGAATTAATATTTTTTCGTTTACGCAATATTTATAATATAATTTTAGATTTTTATATTTTAAGAATTTAAATAATTTTTAAAAAATGCTTTAAATAATGAGAAATTTATTTACGCGCAAGAGTTTGTCAGTATAATATCTAATTTAAAAACATCATACGTTATTCACTGATTTATTTGATGTAGTATATTGTGAAACATATGTGGAAAATTAATGACTGCTTAATGAACGCTACGTTATCATTCGTTGGTGATACACTAGTAACGTAATATCTTTTGGATGGTGTTATTATAATGACAGATTAGTACGATTAAAAATTATTTGTTGTTATTTATTTTTCAAATACGTTAGATTTAACAGGAATAGAAAATAATTTGCATTATTATACGAAAACAGTAATTAACTTATTAATTATGCAAAAAATTACTTTCAATATGAGTGACCTAATCGTTTCGTAAACAGCCCCACTCCGTATAAAAAACGAGTACGTAATGTGCTACTTCGAAGCACGTGTTGCGTAAAAAAATTGCCGAACTTTTTGAATCTCTGCATGCATAACATGTTTTTGGATAACCGAATACTCCATGAAAAGATTTTTCTCCTTGCAGTTAATAATTAAATGACATTTTTTAAACAGAAAAAAAATAAAGTATATTTTATTACAAATCTGGACTGAATCGATTATTTTATAAATTTTATGTTCGTTTTTTTATAAATTTCAATTATATCTACAATAAAAAATAAATCTGTTTCCTCAAATTGACTCTTTATATTAAAAGTAATTAATTTTTAAACATAGTAAATTATTTTAAATTTTAATTTTATTTATATCTAAAAAATTACAGTTATAATAAAAATCGGATGATTTGAAATTTAATTATATGAATCACATATGATTATATAAATTGACAAATTTACTTTTATTTAAAAATTTCAATTTATACATTAAAGTAAATTTCAGTTAAAAAACGTTTACATTCAATTCACAAAAAGGAACAGAAATATATAACGGTAAAATTATTACATATTATAATTATTATTTATACGAAATATACATTTTTTTTTTTCATTAAACATAAATCAGACAATAGGCTGTTTTTATCATTTAGTCTTAAAAACTAAATTCAATTTTCTTAGTCGTGAGACACTGATTTCGTTATTTCAACCTACTTAATTTTTTATACGTATTTTGGTCATTATTTAAATATATTTTAAAATTATCAAATTCTTCTATGTTTTATTTGAACAAGTTTTATACTTGATGCAATATATTTTACTCATGCTTAACATACAATTTTTGTATTTTTAAATTAAACCATATCCTTTTTTTGTCATGTTGCAAGTTAAAAAATTAGTATATTAAAAACGACCCTGATTGTCAAGCCTTAGAGTTGCATAGAGGTATTGGATTACACGCATAATCGTGAGAATCATTTTGTTGGCACGCAGTTTGCTCACGTGTAACGGGCACATTGTGTTAACACTTTATTAATAAAAAACTAGTATTGTATCAGCAAGAAGATTAATTTAATAAAGTTTAATTTTATTTAGGGTTTGATATTTTAAATCAGAACACTAATTAATAAGTAAATGTCTCAATTAAAGATGTGAGTGATGTAAATTTTGACACTAATGAGTTAAATTAAAATGCTTTACAACAATTCTTTTTTGAAACCAAGTTATTATTCAACAATAAATTTATTTATTTATTTTTAATTTTACTTATTCGATGTAATTACTTTTGGAGTGAAATTATTAACACATTTTAAAATTTAAAATGAATAATATACATGAATAACATGTTGAAAATATTTTATTACATATATCTTATCCGTACATTGTTCATGTACATAAAGAAAAAGTGTTCAAAAAATAGAAATGACTGAATGTTCACCAAGGTTAACTGAAATGTTTTGTTGCTTTTTTTTAGTGTGCTATTAATATTTTACGTATATATTTATTTTAAAGTATACAAATAATAGGAACTTTATACAGACATTACATCGACAACATATAGCCAACACGTGGTTATTTTATTTCCAATATACTTATCAAGATACAATCAATAAACTAGCAATATATTTATATTTGTTCTATAGATATTTTTATTACTTATTTCTCATGTATTACGGTATTCATTTGTTAAAGTATAAAAATAATTTGAAATGGAATATCTGTCTCAAGTAATTTAAAGTACATCACTTCTTTGCAATGCTATTTAGATCGTTTCATTAGTTTTATAACATCATTCATTTAAAATATTACATTGATCCATCAATTAAAAACTGTAAGTTATTATATATTGATGAAGCTGAAATGAAATTAATTACACGAATATCATTGTGTTGCTGAATATTGTGCTATTACCAACCAACCAATAAACGATCATTAAATTCAATGAATGCAGCATTGAAGTTACAGTGTTGATCGAATCATTGCTGCATTCATCTTAAATAATGCCACAAGTAATGAAGCAATAAAACCTAATAATGTTGTCATTAGCCGTTCAATAAGTTGTCTGAGTTTTTCTAACATTATGATGTTGCATGGATCAAAACCGTGCACATTCAGGCTCGATTATTGATCGCATCGATGGGCTCCAATTAAATTATTAGGTAGAACGTATTGCACCGTGAGTGGAGCACGATCTTAACGCCCACACTATCAATTTATGCGTGACTGTATTCTTGCTCGACCCTCCTGTTTCCTCTGCTAAGAAAGTTGCCTGCAGTGCAAGAACGTTTGTACATACATTCCCGTCTGCCTTCTCTTATTCCCGCTGCGAGAGAAACATCGTCGGAAGCACTCTGTAATTACTGGCAAAATGACACATGAAAAAGTCATTACAATGAAGTGAAAACGTCATTTAACGCCGACCAGCAAAATGTGGCTCATTAAGTTCTTGCCTGTAATTTGATTTATTGTTATTAACGGTAATCATAATGCTTACATTGGCAGTTGTCATTTATTTCAATACAATGAATTATGGATTTAATGAGATAATTTTTCGTTCAAATATTGATTAGTGTGGAAATTCATTTGCATGAATTTTTTTCAAACGAAATTAACGCATGGCAATTAAACCGTACAAAAAAAAATAGAATTAAATTCTCACTGACACTTGACAGGATGGGGAATTTTGTTTAAATTTATGACTGAGAGGCCCAGTTCGTTTGGTAGAATGGGAATTTCATGAAGAGGATTGAAATCTTGTTTGAATAATCCTGTATTTTACAGTGTTCGCATTGTGGTGTAAAATCGCGTTAATCAATCGTGGTATTTTATCCACCACAGGCGTTAATAACATAGTTACTATAATTTATTGTTGCAGTTATTGTAAAAGTTCTTTGTTATTCGTGTAATGCAAATATAAATTCTTCAAGTTGATTTATGCTAATGGATTCGTACATTTTTAAGGAAGTGCATGTTTACAATAAATTAGCAACAAGAATTCAATCTTTTTTTCACTAATATTTTTTTAACCGACATATCGATTTAGTTAATGAAAATTCATTTAATTAAGTGAATTGTATTTTGAATAACTTTATAGTTTATTTAAGGATTAAATATATTTTATGCAAAGAGATATTTATGTTTTATACATTCTCATTTATAGTGTGGCGTTTAAACATAAAAATTAAATCAGTTCTGTTAAATAATTAAAAACAAGTAATACATTGATAAATTAGGTCTACTAAGTATAAACTCATGAAAGAAACATTATTGTAATAATTATTTTATATTGTAAACATTGAATTTATTTTTATAACATATACGTATGTGTTAATAACATAATTTGTTTCTTATTTTGGTTTTAATTAAATATATATATAATTTGACTGAAAAAGTTAATTTATAAGTATTTTATTGTAAATGTCGCATCTGAAATTTTACATTATGTTTTTTTTTTGTTTGTTTTGTTACAAGCGTACTAAAAAAACATTACATAAATTACTTGAACTTTTGAGTTCACTTAATTAGTTTGAACATTTTTGATTGTGCCGGTTATAGACATCAGAGAATATGAAATATAATACTCGGTTTTTTACAGTTTATATAATGAATAAATGTACAAAATATTGCACATAAATGATTCTATAAAGTATTATGTGTAATTGAACTATTTACATAATATTTATTTTCTTATAATAAATAAAACAAAGTAAATACTGATATGAGTAAATTGTCTAAATTCCTTGAAAAGTATAGTTCATACAGTACTCATGTAGAAATCAGAAAACATACATATAATTCTAAAGTAAATAAACTAATACAAAAATGCAAATAACGTTGATAAAAATTGTATTTTTATTTTTGAGATTTCATAGGTATATTTTTTAGTTAAAATTCATATTAAACTAATTGTATCGCTAGATAAACTTATACAGAGAATAAAATGAATGTACAAAAAATAAAATTAAATAAAACGTGAAAGTTGATTCAAAATAACATATTAATCTAATTAATCAACAAGCAGATGAATAATAAATGAAATAAACATAACGTTTATGCATCAATATTTAATATTTTACTGAACAATTTTGCATCAATATTTTTTCTTTTGTACAAGTCTGAATGAACAGAACGGGATAGGCACGAGGTGAATACTTTTCATCAAATTACTCGTGAAGATATTAATCAACAGTTAAGACCGACCACCAATCAATTTATCAGAAATAAAGACCATCTTGATTCCTGTCTGGATTAAGAACTTCTCTTCGGAGCACCAATGTCCTCATTTAAATGGCGAGTAATGTACAGTATTATTACCACGTAAGATCTATCCGAATTCCCAAAATTACAGACCGATCACCCATCTGATTAATGTGGGCGAGATCTTAATGAAGACTTCGTATTGCTCCGAAGACAAACGAAAAAGGGGTCGCAAAATCACCGGCTATAGTAACAATCTGTCAAGATCGAAACTCGGTATAATTTCGAACTGCTCGGATCGCATGTCTTCCTTTTCTCACAAGAGTTACAGTACGAAGTAAAAGTCGAATGATTGCGCTGCCATTGAATTTCTCAAGTTCGATCGACTCGGATCACAATTATTCATTGTGCTTTGAATTATTCGCCATTTTGCATTGATCGTGCATGCAGAACTAAGATACGTGGCGATCATATGTAGAATTTCAATTATCGCACACAGTTTGTCCCATTTCAACGTAGCCCGGATTTACCTTTCTACTTGTTGATTTTAACTAATCAATAAATTTCAATCACGCCAGTGTTAACTCATATCCCTCATAATTATTGCGTTACTTTCTAAATTTCAAATTTGCAGTATTAAAATTTAAAGTTTCAAACTGAAAATGCAAGTGTTGCAATCGACGTAGATAAATTGGAAAATGTTTTTAGATCCGTGGTAATTAAATTATGAATATTCAATCAAAGATGGGTATGAACTTTGCAGATAATTTAAGAAGCAAGTTGGCGATTGCGTTTCACGTATTGCAGCAAGGATAATTTGTGGAAAAGTGTAATAAATAACTACAATTGGCAGACCATGATAAATGAGCTATTATGACTATTTTATTAGACAATTATCTGGAAATTCGTTATAATTATATTAATCATAAACCGTATGGAAATTTTTAGTGTTCTGTGGTGGAATTTTTTTTTTGCAGAAATATAATTAGTTAATAAAATTGTTCTTTCTTATTGTTTAAAACAGAAAAAAAAAAAAAAAAAACAGAAGTGAACGTTTAACAGCGATTGACAAGGAAATTGTTTTCAGTAGAGGATTTTAAGTTGTACTCCATGAGTAGTGCTGGTTCTCAAACGTGGGGCTATTGCAAAATTTCAATCGGTTATGTAGTACTGTGCTTAACGCGTACCTGACGGTACTACTTCAAGGTAAAGAACTTCCGTTCTCCTATATTCACAATTCAGTATTTAACCTTTTATTCCATACTTGATTGTGTTTGTAACACTATTTGTCCGCTATATTAGATTGATTCCAAATATCGATAGCAATCAATAAACTTTGTGCGCGGAAAAAGATACCAGCAAATATGTACTTTAGACACCGAATGAGGAAATTACTCATAATTTATATTGAATAAATAATATGTGAGAAAGAGATTTTTATCGAGCGTTAATTTTTTAAATATAATCGGTTAATAAATAAAATAATCAATTCATTTGTTAATGATAAAAATGTTTTTCTACTTAAATATAAAAAAAATTTTTACATTTGTGGATACTTTAAAAGAAAGTAAAATATTATACGTAATACTTGATACGTTGAAATAAACTTTTAAATAATATTTTTTAGTCAGTTTATGAATATAGAATAAAGTACATTATTGAAAGATAATTTATTTGAATGTTGTATATTTTACATTCTTATCAAGTGTACAACAATTAAAAACAATAATAATTAAACAACGATTTTTCAAATAAAATAAAATTAATGTAAATTTCATTACATGTTCTGTAGTCTAAATGCTACAATGTTTAACGAAATTGTATACAGATAACGTGATTTCACACTATATATTAACATTTTTAGGTAATATTTGGTCAGCAAAAAACATAAATTAATCAAAGTACAAAATTAATAACTTTTTGTTAATGTAATATACTAAATAACGCAATACGTTTAATTATTTTTGATTGTTCATGAAGTTGAAAGCCAATAAAATAGCTGGTAAAGTATACTTTATAGTGTAAATGTACACTGGTTTAGAAATAAACAGTTTTTAATAGTTTTATAAGAATTAAAGTAATATAACATTCTAATTATAACAGTACGTTGCATACAATGCATTCATACATTTTAAATGTGATATTACGTTATAAATGCACTTTTTTATTCCATGCCACGTAAAACAGCATATCATTTTACTGAATAATTTTGTGATACCATATTGTAATGCATTTCTCTGTTTAAACTGAATAGAAATAAACATTATTTTATAAAATTCACTCTTTAAATGCACATTTTTATTGAATTACGAGTAATATTTTATACAATAACATTTTAATTATTCAAACTGTTACATGCATATGTATGATTCATTTCTGTCTGATCATAGGTAACCACAATTATACCAGCCTCTTAATGGATAATTGCTTTCGCATGAATGTAAAGAATTTATGACTTATTCATTTCAAGTTCGAAAAGATTAATTTCCATGTCCCACAGATATTTGATCTATTTACAAGCTATTTGACGAAAACTTCATTTAACAAGACAAATAGCATAGAGAATGCTAGTTACAATCAAACAATTGTGGCCAGTTATTTACACAGATGAATAAATTAAAATTTATCTCACTTTAATTATCATATGAATAAATACTGTTTTAAAGATAAAACATTTGTTATTCATTATATACAAAATATAAATTAATTCACTGTGTTGGTATTTCATGATATTTAAAAATTCAACATTCCTTTTTCTAGTGAACTTTTTTATTATAAACATTTTCTATATTTTTCAATTTATTTAATTCCCATGCTATTCGATATCATTCAGGTACATGAAAATTATATAATAAATGGTTTTATTATTTTGTTACGAGAATAGTGTTTCGAATCACTGAATGATCAGTCACGATTGCTAAGCGTGGGAGTGTGACAGGTGTGCAAGAAAATCGTAATGTAGATAATTACCACAATTGTCGTGGTTAATTTTACAACCTGTGCGGAAGGAAAAAAGGGTAACGTAATTTTCGCTGTTTATTTAAACGCATCAAATGTTAACATAACAACAGCAAGATACACCATTTGGATTAGAAGAAAAACAATTTGTGCAAGATTAAAGAGGTACGGGATGAGAAAGATAATTGCGAACAATCATACTTTAATGACGGTGATACATAGTAGAATTCGGGTTCCCCGCAGTTCGATCTGTGAGTGAATTGCGAAGTTATTTTAAGAAGAAAAAATTTAGTACCTGGCCGAAACGTTGTCGTGATTTTATGAAAATATATACGTGGAATTTGATTATATGAAAAGATAATAACATCTACAGTTATGATAAACTGTTTTGATGCTTTTTTTCAAAATGTTTAAAATGTAATTATTTCTTTTAATATTACATTCACTTTGCGTGTAAATTTTTTCGTACTGAAGATAGAACATTTAAATTTTTTTATACGAAACTTTTTTATAAATTAAATATGAAAAAAGTTATTTGATTATTGCAGAATGCGAGGAAGTAACAATTTAAAGTACAATTTAAATGTCATTTACTTTTCTTAATATTCTTTTAAATTATAGATAATTTTTTTGTTATAAAACAAATCTACATTATTATATGGAAAATTATTTTTTAATGCATAATTAATATCATTTATTACTTATTGCCAGAAAAGAAGGCATTGCAACACAAAGTTAAAAAGAATAATTACTAATATTTACGAAAATGATGTTATATTGAAAAATGAAATTAAATGAATACGTATTTCTCTTTACGAATTAAATTTCAAGCAATATTTTCCTGCGTGTTTTTCACGTATTAAAAAGTATCTTGACTCGAATATAATTATACCTGACGTATTGTTGTACTTCTAAAAGAGTTTAATAGACATTTTTAAACACCTTAATTTATTTCTAGAAGCATTTCTTAGTAACTTCAAAAGAATATATGATTCATAAAATATTCCTATGTACTAGAGTTGTATGATGTTCATATCAAAAAGTGTTTATATAAGATAGCTCGCTTGAAATTGTAACACGCTGGCATTCTGAAAATCCGGCAAAAATTTTCACAGGGAAAAATGCATTAAAATCTAATTCAGAAAAAAATCGATAATTTCGGTACTGTAAATTGTCAAAAATACGATTCATCTTACGTTGGTACCTATGTCTACGTAACAAAAAATGATTCATGCAAATATAATATAAATTATTTTGTTACATATATTGCATTAAATTTAACATAACATGATATAAAAATAATAATATTTAATATCGTAATAAATATAATTTAATGTAAATTGCATAATAGCCAAGCATATAAAATTTAACAAAAATAATTATTATGTTATGTGTGATTATCTAGAAATAAAAGAATTAAAAAAATAAAATATATGCATGTTTTAGATGCGTATATTACTTGAATTTAGATAATGAAAAATTAATGTTTAAATTTATACATGAAAATATATTCATTAGCATTAATTAGACTACCAGTGTGGCACAATTTATTATAGGTCTATCTGCTGGCAAAAGCTGACATTGATTCATGCATTAAATTGCGAAGCATCTACTACGAGTTTTATGAGTTAATAATACATGTCTTTAGTTGAATTTGAATTCATGTTTTATATTAAAGTATAGTCGACATCTGAAAGAAAATGATTCTATACAATAATATTGAATTTACATTAAAAAATTCAGACCTTAAATATAAACTTCATATAACAGTTTAAAATGATTCTTTTCTAGGAGAATTTATTTCTCATACACAAGCGTGCTATCATTTTAGAGATTAATTAAAATATGCACATTTCATTATTATTGATTTTATAATATTTCGCCTGAAAATTGTACTTTAATAAAAGTATTGCAAATGCATTTCCAATTACTTATTTTTTATTGCTATTTTTTTGTAAGAGAAAATGATAATTTCATTTATTGACATATAACACATCACTTAAT
>JABFOX010000953.1:0-14319 GCA_022817665.1 Axea sp. ZL-2020
TTATTTTATTTTTTTTTTTTTTTTTTTTTTTTTTTGATTTTTTTTTTTTTTTTTTTCTTTTTTTTTTTTTTTTTTTTTTTTCCTTTTTATTTTTTTTTTTTATTTTTTTTTTTTTTTTTTTTTTTTTTTTTTTCAGTAAAAAATAACTTAAATATTAAAACAAACAAAATTTTGACATTGCAAAATAAAATTAATAATAATATATTTATAATACGATTTTGAATAAAATAAACGAAATTAGATTTTTAAGATTCACAGTACTTAAAATTATTTATAAATCCAATGTAAAACGGAAAAATAATGATTGAAAAATTGGTGAACGTTAAAATTCCTTGTTAAGTAAAGGAAAAAAAATGAAATAAAAAACATGTTGGGAAGTTATTCACAAGATCCGAATTAATTTACGCAATATTCATTACACAATATGCTTTTAAAATGCATGCCTCAATTCACTGGATTCAAAATAAAAAATTCACATCCATTTACATGAATCCAATCTGTGTAAGAGTAGTAGTTCCGCTCTCCCATGATGAAACGTACCGAATGACAAATGGATAAAAACGAGCGATTGAATTTGATGTAACAATAGGAAAAAGTTTCATCCAAGCATTGTCATCATAATAATAACGTTCAACAACAATTTTACTCACATTTCTGATGTAGAAGCAAAAAGGGTGATATCATTTCAACGCGTCAACGAGTCAAAATCTCTCGATGAATACGATAGATTTCGACAGTTGGGAAACCTAATGTCTGACAGCCACGCTAGTTTACGCGAGCTGTATGAATGCAGCCATCCAATGGTCGATGCTCTTGTGGATACGTCAATAGACTGTGGGGCATTCGGTGCACGATTGACAGGTGCTGGGTATGTCAAAAAATTACCTGTTTCTAATTAACTTTGTATTACAAACTAATTATTGATTTTAAATTAAATGAACATTTCACAAATTCTATTATGTTCATATTTATATTAAAATTGTTCTTTTATG
This sequence comes from Axea sp. ZL-2020, assembly GCA_022817665.1. Classification (NCBI taxonomy): domain Eukaryota; kingdom Metazoa; phylum Arthropoda; class Insecta; order Hymenoptera; family Scelionidae; genus Axea; species Axea sp. ZL-2020. The sequence continues at coordinate 993 of JABFOX010000953.1, forward strand.
CATAAAAACATTGGAATTCGTGCTGACGGTTAATTAATACTAATTAATTTTAATTAAAATATGTTTAATATGTAATTACACGTTTGATATGTTTTCTTTGTAACAGACACTTGAATTTAAATTAGTAGAGTTGTAAAATCAAAGTTTATTGCTAAGAATAATTATCCTATTGAGTATTGACATTCCTTAATCGTAAACTTCCATTTAATTAACTTCTAGTAACAATTTTATTAAAAGTTAGACACGTAAATGTAGAACTAAATGACAGTTTTCATCCTGAAATGTAATCACATGCCTTTCAAAGGTTACATTCATAGTTTCGCAAAGCATCAAAAGTTTGACCAATGGTACTTGCAATGAAATTATATCCACATATAAATTAGGAAGTATTGAATTTATAAAATTGTATGTAATAGTATTAATTTATATCAATAACACAAATATATTTAATAAACATGATTTTTTTCATCTTAATAAAGTAAGTCTCAGAATATTTGATCATTAAATTTTTAATTATTAAAACGAAATTATATGCAGCAATATAACTTACTTTTCTGTTAAATAAAATAAATAAAAAATATTTATTTTTTATGTGTATAAATTTTATCTTTTTATATAGAGATTAATTAAGAAAATATTATATTTTATTAATGTTATTTCAAATTAATTAAGTTGACGATTTTAAACGAAAGTTAAAGTTAAGTATTTAAAGCGGTCGAGGTAAGGATTATCAATTCTACACATGGTTTACATAGTGTTTGTTGTAAGAATACAGAAAAAATCGGAATCAAATTTTAAATCATGCTAAATAGAAAAATGTAATTATTATTATAATAGGAATTACATCATAAAAAAAACATGAAATGCTTTTTTGTTTGTTGAAGTTAAACCTTCATTGAAAAACTTCAATAAATTACAAAGTATATCTTGTCAATGCAAAAACTTAATAATAGAGAAATGTTTTTTTTTTATTATATTTTACTTTTGCATTTTTTACGTAATGTCTTGATAAAAATCTATCAAACAATAATTTATGTAAAATGAAAATAAATGAATTGTCAATGAAATTGCATTTTCAGTTCTGTAATCAATTCTGTAATCCTACACATCGGATACTTTGATAACCATTGATCATGTTTTCTTTTAAGGTGGGGCGGGTGTGTCGTGGCCCTTACAAAGAGAAGAGAAGTGACTGAATTCGTTGAAGACTTACGAGAAAAGTTTTACAAAAACAAAAACGTGACGGATGTTGCTATTGAGAATTTAGTATTTCCAACTGAGCCAAATCAAGGAGCTGTTATTTATATTAAGTAATTCTTTGACAGTTAACAATAGCATCATTCGTCAAATTATACAATTTTAAGAAAATGAATTGTCTTTATTAGCTGCAATCACTCACGAAGAAAATGAGAAATATTGTAAAGTGATTTTTGGTGCAAAAATAAAATATATAAAATACAAGAATTTTACCTACATTAAGATATTTATATTCATACTTTTAGTTTGCCCAAATGTAAAACTTGGTCCAATAAAATCTCATGAACGAAGAACAAATTAATTAATATTTATTTGTTTTGAATTAATAAACATAGTAATTCGTTATTGAGTAAGTTTTTTTAATAAAATATGGCAATAGCATATATATATATATGGTGAAGGAATGGAAAAATATGAATGGTGAAGGAAAAAAATGTTTTTTGTGTGAATTAATACAATTTTTGTAAACATTTACACCAAATAAAATATTATAATTACATGTTCATACATCAGTTACAGTACGATAAGAAAATTCTCTTAGTATAAGGATAAATCTGAATTGTTACAATTAAATAAAGTATCTGCTCTAAATATAATATTATTTAATAAATTAAGTTTCCTTATAATATCATACAATGGTCGATTTATAATATTATGAAAGCATATTTTGATAAATGCGCACCTCGTAATAAAATTGGTCGAAACAAAATTTACTTGTCCTAAACAAGACGCCCAAACACTATGAAATTTAACTCCGAAGACACAATTTCGCTGTAACCAGTGAAATTGTTATAAAATTTGAATTAAAATTTCAGGGTTTTCATTAATATTGAATACTGAAAATTGTTACACCGACAATGGAAACTTTAACTGATACAAATAAATTTATTTCAGGATAAACAGGAAAAAGAGTAGAATTAAAAACAAATAAAAATGTGTTCTTAAATTTAATAAAATTAGCATAAAATGAAATTCAAATAAAGATAAAAACTCTATGGTTCATTACTGTAAAGAGCAATATTATTCCTAATTTTTAATATTTATTGCTTTTACATAACATTTTTTTATTTAATAATGATAAATAATATACTTTCGCTTATTTTTATTTTTGTTGTTAGTAAAACGATTACTTTTGAACGTTTCTACACTCATTTTTCTTAGTGTAAATGAATCATTCATGTTACATGCATATTACATGCACCATCACAAAAAAAAGCGACATATTACATGGATTTGAATAAATAAGGATTCAAAGTAAAAAAAGATTCCAAACGAAAACTTATTTCAGAACCTCTAATACGTACTACAAATAGCATAATAAGTCTAGTTAATATTTAATAATTAACAATGTCATATATCACTATTTTTTTTCGTTAGAATTAAAAATTCTTTAACCTACAATTTAAAATCTTAATATTTTACACAAAGACGATGTTCGAGAATAGTTACAGTACAAGCTGAAATGTGAATTTCTAATATTTGCTTTTCACAATACACTTTTGTGCACTTCAACTCTAATTTAATTCTGTTAAATTTTAAAATATTTTACGAGTGAGATTCGTGGTGTTTATGTTTAGTCCGACTTTAGTTTAACTAGTTTTACTCGTGATATTCATATTTACTACAAAATTTATATCACGAGTTACACTCGTCAAAGTACAGCAAGACATTAATAAAATAAAACCCATTCTCAAAACATATAATTATCTTTATTCATAGAAATATGTTTGATGTACACATTTTTACATATAATTAAATTAGATATATTATATCTTATATTATTTAATGATATATTTTTATTTAACAAATTTTTGTTTAATGAGTTTAGACATTTTCTTAAAATTTAAAATAAAATCTCATAAATTAAATCTGCAATTTTTATCACTACAAAGAGAAGTCTATGTCCAGAACAGAATAGATAGTCGCACTGAAATACGATCAAATAATTATAGCATATTAATAAATTAATTATTGGTATATTTATTGAAATTATTTAAGTGCATCCATTATTAAATCAAGACAGTGAGAACGAACATGACAAAAAATCAATATTCGTTTTTATGTCTATAATATTATAAACATTTTAATAAAGATAATAATGTTATTTGTATTCTATATGTACAATCTAATAACGTATTTTTAAAATGAAATAGTATTTCTGAAAGAATTGGACAGGTTGGATGTATAAATAAAAAGAAAGTAATAATAAATAAGATATAAATAAGAAATAAAATAGATTATATAGAAATAAAATAGATATATGTGCAAATATATAACTACTATATGCATTTTTATAAAATCGCGCGTAAAAATTAATTATATCTTACGTATGTGTTTTATTTTGTTATTTAATTTAAAGAACTTTTATACACTATTTCATATATTTTTACATTAAGATTTCATGTATGTGTAGATGTAATTCACTTTTTTTTGTATTCTGTTTAACATAATCTATTGGAAATATTAAGTATAAAACTATTACGTTTTACTATAAATACTTTCTTTACCATAATAATATTGTATTATTAAAATTTCTTGAATTATTTGATGACATTTTTTGTAATATTGTAATTGAGATTTATTTGGTATACGAAAAATGTCATATTTCCACTAATTATCAATAATTAGAAGCGTTACATGTAAGATCAAGACACACATTCTTTATTTAAACAATATAAAAATCTTAACAATTTTTTGGGATATACAAAATTATCGAATAAAAATTAGCATTTATTTATAAATATTTTGATGATATAAATTTAATACTACTACATTTTATTAATTTAACATGAAAGTATAAAATACCTAAAAAGTAAAAATTATAATTATAGTTAATATAGTACTACAAGTATAATAACAAGTGTTCTAAAATAATCTTTCCGAAAAATAAAAAGGAAAATTTGTATAATTTAAATAAAAATCCTTATTTTTACTGCAAATAAAGTTTATTTTTCATGTATCTCATTATTCAGAATGTTTCTTTAAACAATTATACAATGAAAAAAAATTAAACTAATCTTTTTTTAATTAATTACGAAAAAATAAAATTGTTTATGTTTGTACACTAGAATTTTTGATTTATTGAATCAGTTTTGTGAGAAGTTTTTACTTTTTTAGTAATTAGATATTTCAAGTGATAAAAAAACGTTGTTGACATAAAGTTTCGCGATTAAACAAATCAGTTCATCAGATTTGCTATATCGATCCAACGACAGTCATAAACGCGATCTAATACCTATTGTACCTATTCTACTATCACACAGGAGTTAATTAAAATTGTCTGCTGAATTTCAAATTTTATTTTAGAATTTTTATTTCTTTATTAAATATGTAAATTTGTATTTACAAATTATATGTTAATTGTAAATCAAAATTAATCGTAAAATAAACAAGTATGGTTATTTTTTATTTTTAATAAAAGATTATTTAATTTTATACTAAGTTATTACAATCTTTAATGTTAAGAATATATATGGTCGGTTTGTCAACGGTAGAAGGTATTGATTAATTGAGTTTGCAAAAAAAGTTGTGAATTTATGTTTTTCATGATATGGATAGTAAGATTCTTTTTATGATTAATTAATTGTATTTCATTGCTGATTTGTAAATAATTTAAAAGTATAAAGAAACATAGATTCTATTAAAAAGATGTGTAATTGGTTTTTATGTTACATCAAAGAAAGGGATGCGAGGTTAACTATTTATTATTAACCCTTTTTCAGTAGGTCAGAATTGTTCATATATATGTATATATAAAATCCAAATCGGATTTTCTACATATATCATTTATTATATTGATAAAGTAACATAAAGTACAAAATGAGACAATTAACATTTCGTATTTTAAAATAAAGTTAGCTCTATTTGCATTAATATTCTAGCGTCATCATTTTTAGATGTTGCGAACGTCTGGCAAAAGTATGTGTTTTCGTAGCTCGTAATGCATATAAATAATTGTAGTTTCTGATACTGTATTTTATTCGGTAGAAAATATATAATCATTCAGAAAGTTGAATATGTCTAACGGTTTTTCAAACACTAAAAATTAAAGAACATAAAAAATCCGAAGGAAGTTTGGAGTGGCTTTCATATTAAAGAATCTGTAAAAAAAAGCTTTATACAAATAATTTTAAGAATAGAAGTGAAACTGAATAAGAATTCTCCTATCTACTTATTCGACTGGATGCATTCTTAAATTCACAAAGAAGACCAGCCAAACAACTCAAAAAGTTGGAATTAAACTCCTAGAAAAGTTACCGTCAATAATGTTACTTAGAATTAAAGCAACGGTATACAGTCATGATTACGCAACAATACTTACAAAATTTAAATAGAAATGAGACGAAGTAGTAGATGGTGATGCAAAGATAAACGGTTTTAAAAGCGATGCCTTGGTAACTAGAGAACATAGAAATAATACGAATAATATTGTATTATCAGATATGAAAACAACTAGAAAAAAATTGAAAGGAAAATACTATAACTACAATAAATACAGATATTTAAGGCAAGTCTATGTAGTGATTCAAGTGACGTGAATAATGCTATGACTCTAAACACTTCTAATACAGGTCATCTAAAAAGATAAAACATATGACGTATTAATAGACGTATTGCTATGCCAATGTGTAATGATGAACAAAAATTTGAGAATTTTAATGACAACGAACGAGTGTTTATACTGCAGTAAATCAATACGTGAAATCTGTAGATACTGATGATATAATTTTCTCCAATATTTTATGACTCTTAAGTTAAGTACATTGTTATTAACATCAGTATCATCATGGTTAAAAACTATTAATTTAGTATTTAAGATAAAATATTTATTAAAATTATTAATCATAATTGCTTCTCATTTTCAATGCATAATTTTTAAAATTTATATTTGAATTGCTATTTATCTATAGTGTTTATTGCGTTTAAGTGGATTTAACATGTTTGCAATACCGGGTTAGTTTATTTTAAATTATGATTTAAAGATAACAAATTCAAGAATTTGAGAGATATTAAATAATTCATTATTTAAAGTAGAACAATAATTAATGGGTTATTTTTGTAATTCGTTTCTTCACACTTCGAAAACAAAATTTAAAGTCTTCGATTTTTTTCTCGCAAACTGTTTTTGTAAAAAACTGCAAATTCAGGCCGGCATCTTTAGATAGAAACCGCATGATTCAATGCCAATCCTGAGAAAAAAAATTGAAGACCTTAGGACTTGAAAGCACTTTATATTTTGCTAATAAATAACATTTTATCACTGTAATAGAGCCGGTTAATCTTACAAATAACAAATAAAATATATTGAAGGTATTAATTGAAAATATACCACTCTAGAAATTAATGCGGTATATATCTTCAAGAGTTAATGTTTATTGCATTAAAATTCATGATTTAGATTAACCTTTATTGCATTAACATATAAAATATACATAAAATTAATTGATTATAAATTAGCATTAATTGCATCAATAATTACTCATTTATTTTTACGATCACTTCTGAAGTAATTAAGTTACTATCAGCTGCACGTAGTACAGGTCAATTATTCATTAAACCTTTTCCCATATATTATTATAAAATATAAGATATTTTATGATATTAATTTTATCCGAATATTATTTGAATATAATTATAATTTATAATTATAATTATTATGATAAAAATTAGCACTTTGTATAATTTGTTTATATATATACAGTTATATTTTTTGGGATCAAAATTCTGTTTGTTTTAGCAATATTAACAAATAATTTATGATTAGAATACTGATAGTTAAACGAGTGCACAAAATTAGAAGAAAGTTTAAGCACAGTAGAAATTTAATAATAGTGTGTATGCATGTAGTTTGGTTACACGTACATAATTTCCTCAAAAATTAATGTTTTATTATTACTTTAAATATTGTATACATGTATTTGTAGCATATTAATTTATTTCTAGCTATACGAACTTTTCAAATTTTAGGAAAATAAATCCAAAAATATGAGTTACGATATTCTGCAACTTTATAATCTTTTGAACAGTTTCAATATCAAATCATAGAATATGTCACCTGAAACATTATTTTGGATATATTGAAACGTAAAAAAAAACAAATGTCTTAAAAAATAATGATCGATTTATAGAAATAACTTTAAAATATATGTAATGTTTGAACATGTATAGATACTGTAACGCAGCGCATGGGTTATTCAATTTTATTCGGTTCAGGATAACGGAGGTTTGGACCCAGTTATGCCCGAAATGACCAACAGGAGAAATAAATTCCACATGCTTATACAGGTGGACCTTAACGCTCGTATGTCGAAACCCAAGTGATATTCTATATATCGAAGTTGTAAATAAGATAAACAGAGTAGTACCGTATAAATTACTGATGCGGAGGACCATATAAAGAGAAAAAAGAGTTTAAGAATTAATACCAGTGATAACGTATGGTGCTTGCTCAATCTACATTCTCGCTACACATAATCATTTCAATTATCTAACAATATCACTATCAGGAGAAAGAGAAATTGTCACTATGAATTTTTCTATTCCAGTCACTAAACGGTAAAAATTAGCACTTGGAAACACCTCCGTACCGTTATTCCGTTACTGTTTTGTACTTGGTGCACTAATAACCGGTACCCCGCTGGGTCCAAGACGGCGGAGCGGCATGCACCGGATTACAATATATGCAAACATATATCAACTTATCACGTTCATTTAATTTCAATTAAGTATATTGAATACGGCGAACAAATATTGTAAATGAATTTGACTTGTTATTTCATTTTATTAATCGGTTGATTCGGAAAATTTCTGATTTTGATGTAATAAATAATCTTCTTTAAACATTATAGTATTATCTATTGTTTATTTTAGCGTTTTGACATTTTTTACTCTTTTCAAAAATATTTCTTGTTGTATATTTTTGTTCGTACTATTACATATTTTTTCGTTGCGTGTTTTATTTTATTTGTCCTTTTATTCAAATATTATATTAATGTAAATATATCATGTTAATATAAATAATAATTTAAATATTGTATTAATATAAATAAAAAGAAAAACACATTACAACAAAATTTGCAATGGTATGACATAAATGTGCAACAAAAAATATTTCTGAAGAAGATCGAAAAAGATCGAAACATTAAAATAAATAATAATATAGCGGTTGAAGAAGATTATTTATTACATCAAAATGAAAAAAAAGAGTTCAATTTGTTAAATATGTTTGTGACACTCTTGATTAAATTATAAGATATTCAATATTACAATAATTTTTATGAAAATTCTATAGCAGAATAATAAGCAATATGAATTACTGCTGTGAATCAGATAAAATAAAATTCAAATATCATTAATTTTGCAACGTAATATAATCTCATTTCGTGGAAAAAATTGTAAATATATCATCTATTCACAAGCAAACAATACTTTGAGTTCAGAAAATTTGTCAGAAAAGTAATCATAAAGTAATTTCGTATTCTGATCGAATTTTATTTTTCCGAAGAATAGTTTATATCTAAACTTATATTTTGTTCAATTCTCATCAAATCAATAAATTCGCACTGCAAAAAATAGCTTCGTTTGAATTTAGTAAAATCTTTTTGTCAATTCAATTTATTTAATTTTTTAATTTAAATTTGATTTAATTTAATTTACCATTATATCAATTGATTTATTTTAATGAAATATTTTAAAATATTTACTTATACGAAACATCAAATTTCTATAAATTGAACAGTTAACTGATATGAATGGATCTTTTACTTTTGCAATTTCTTTATAATTGTCTGCCAACTTATCGCGAGCGATTGGTGTCAATCTGCATTGATAACAAAGAAATTGTGTTAATTACAATTTATCCAATAGTTTAAAGATATATGAGTCTTTAAAATAAACAAAAAAAATGTAAAAGAGAATATTTGTGGCTATGTGTTACCTGCGTCGACAAGTTTACCCGATGACTAGAAATCAAATTGATCATTGAAACAACAATCCTAATGTACACTATAGAAATCCTCATCCCATTGAAAATGATTATCGCCCAAGGTTTAAACTTTTTAAAGAACTCATTCGGATACTTGGAATGTAATATTTATAAACTTCTTCGTATCACCTCATCATCGATGAAATAATTGAAAATATACAATAACAATAGTATTACAATTGTTATTGTATATATAATCATTTAGCTTCATGTGTGAATCATCTACAAGGCTGATCTTCAAACAGCATCAGTAGAATTCGCTTTTATATTCTGAGTTATATTACCAAATGAATTTGGAGCATAAATTATATCAAAGAAATATAGTTTTTCATTACAACTAAAAGAAAAAATGACAAAATTTTTCCCATATTACATTGTCAACTGACAGCACTCATAAGCAAAATGCTTCGTAACAACAACATAAGCAGTCTATCTTACACTTTTATGACTAAATTATACCGTAAGACCTTTAAAAGAAGTTTAGTTTTTATAGTTTTTTCCTATTTGTTTTGATACCAACCGAGTCAGTAACTCAAGATACAACAAGTTATAATATATATTTTTTGCCACATAAAAAAACTTTTCGTTTTTACTAAAATATGTGAAACGTGTAGATGATCCGAGTTCAGTTGCAGTTCGTACTTTGTTCTATAAACTTAAATAAAATTCTTTTTATTCTATTAAAATTAAAATCATGAATTTTTATTTAGTGAATTTATACAATATAATAATAATTATTATATGTATAATAATATTATACAAATATAACTTTAAAATTGTGAATAAATAAAAAATATTAAAAATTTTTTTCAGGTAAAAGTTGTGGTGTAAGAGGCAGGTTTATTCAATAAAAACATCAATGACTAATTTGAAAGGATGAGACCCGAAAGCTTTGAAAATTCATATGGTTAGTAAAATTTAGCTACATTTTTTTGCAAAAATTATACATTTATGAGGAAAAAATAATGAAAGTAGTGAAAATAGTTTAATAGTTTAAATCTCCATTCAGTTTAAAATGATCCAATTCCCACAGAGACTTCTCAGTATTTCAGAATATACTTTGCACCGACGAACAATAAAAAGTGAACAAGTAACGGTCGTAAAAAACATTTATACAATTTTATTAAAATATGTAAATTAGAGTACTTATTTTATTATTTTAAGATTTTACTTGCAAATTTTTATATTAATAATTTTTATATTTTTTCATAGTATTTTTCAATCCGAACTATATTTTTTGTTGAAATACATGTAGTCTTAATTCCTATAATTTATTTATTTATATAATCCGAATATTTACAAAATATTTGTTGTCAGTTTCATTTACTTGAATAATGATAATTAATCGATAACTTAAATGATCTAGATGAATGAAATAGTTTAATATATTTTTTAAAATGTTACAATACATTTGTTTTTGTTTAGCTTGCTAATCAATAAGTTATGATTGATATACTAATTAATATTTATTTCGGAATATTTACTAGGTTTATTTACTAAGTTAATTAGTTCCTTTACAAATAAGATTTCAATAATATATATCTATCGATCCTAAATACTAATGACTTAAATTAACTTATTATTATTATATATTATTACCTTAAATTGTTTTTAATGTGTTCAGAATGCAAAAAAAGGCCAGTACTATTAAGAAGTTGTATATATAAATTGAAATGAGAAAAATCCAAATTATATAAAAGTCACGAAACAGACTTTACAAGTTTTAGTTTAATTGATAAATGATAAATGTGATACAGTAAAAATATGAATGTCTCTTGCTTTCTTGTTGAGTTCAGATGTGAACGAATATCTACATTGACAAATACTTAAAGCAAACACTGCGCAATCTGGTAGTTATTCTATTTAGATCCCCATGTCTTTCTCTTTCTAACGCATATGGTACAGTAAGTCGGATTTTTTATTACAAAAATATTTGTTTAAACAGAATTAATTGCAGCGTGCTGTTTACTCGTTAGACAAATATTTACTTTTTTCTAATAACTATATATTTTAGATTAAATTTTCATTTTATTCGTTCATTACGTTCAATTGCAATATACATATCTTTTTGATAATCTCCATTTTTCATGTAAATTGTATTTTAATGCTATTTGCATACTTCTGTGAAACGTATCGAAATGTACCTATATTAAAAAATGGCGTATATGAATAACTACACGCATACATTCTTATACAGGCACCACGTAAACTGCAAATAAATATCGGTGAAGTTTATCTCGAAAATGTAGTACATTTGATTCGTTGTGCTAGACGCTTTTTATAATTGTGTATTTAAAATGTGTACACAAGTTTGATATATTGAAGATTTTATTATTTTAATACGTACATCTAAAGTTATAATGCCGTTATAACAATCATAAAATTTTAACCTTACTAGGGTTGCAAAGTTAAATAAAATAATTACTCAAAATTATGAGAAGAGCAATGCAATGGCGAATTTAAAACGACACTTAAAACTTTTCTATATTCCTCGTTCTGCCCCCCCTCTCTCTCACTCCCTTTCTCTCACTCACTTTCATGAGAAGGGCATTGGAAGGAATAACACAGGCTAATATTACCGTTTTACCTTTATTTCTCAAGCTAAGAAGACAATCTACACTCATTTATGGAGAATACAACTTTTTAACACATATAATTTATTTTTATATCTTTAATAGTCTTTCTGTTAAGAGAGTGACTAGGCATTGTTTATTCAAATTTAAATACAAATTAAATAAGGATTGGAATTCATAATGTGATCAATGAATATTAAAATTCATTTTTTAATTAATAAGCCGTTATTTTTTTACCTAAATAAGAATAATTTTATCCACTGTAGAAATACTTTATATATGTATATTTAAACAATTTTTAGGACTTATTTTGTGTTCGTTGAGGAAAGTATTCAAATTAAAATTCAATAGTATGTAAAATGAAGTAAACAAAAATGTAGTAAAAAAAAAGTATAAATAAACGAAAATTAATTAAAGAGTAATTAATTCAATAAAAACGATCGAGTATGTTACGAATAGTGTCTCTGACAACACGGCGCTGTTCGAATTTATTCAAAGAGATAGGTACTAAATTGTCACTTACCGTTTTGTCGCAACTACCACAGTTCGCCTAGGTAGACGATAATCGAAATAATATCAATTTAATTGTTGCGCTAAATAGTCTTACTCGACAATAAACTCGTTAGGAAGTATAAACCACCAATTTATAAATTTGATACATTAAATACTTTATTGACCAGTGACAATAATAAATTTATTCGTAAAAATAGCAAACAAGAATTTATTAACAAACAAAGGAATTGGTACAACGTGGTTCAATCAGAAGAATTTTTCGATGTAGATCGATGAAAATTAACGCCGTCCTTAGGTCCGCAGTCTGGTTCTCACACAGTGGTGCGCAATAGGCGATCGTCAGAAAAAACGTATCGATTAAAAATGTTAAGTAACAACTTGTGTAATGTATCGATTCTCGTACAAATAAAGTGAACAAGTTTGCTTGTTGCAAAACTGTTAAATGACAACTGTACGTCGACTTTAGAAGCTCGAAAAGTCGCAATGCGCTTTTTATAAATTCATACAATTTTTGTCGGTTAAGCAAAGAAAAAGTTACCGAGTTAAAAAAGGTTAATCTGTACAATACTCTGGTTCCTGACTACAGGCTCTGCGTTTAACGCAGAAACTAAATTTTACTCGTAAATAGGCCTCAACCCAGCGGTTAAGGGTGGCAAACGGTAGAATCAAAGAAAATCGCGCGAAATAATCAACGTAAAACGTGGTTAATGGATCTAATGTTCGAAGATAGCGTTAATTAATTATAACATAATGAGCGAATACCTGAAATCATTTATAAATGCTTTACCTTTCGTTGTAAACGAGTAGATTCCTCGAGCATGAATTGCTGCTCAAAAATAAAATAACGTTCAATATCGCGAAAGTGTCGACAACAAATGTTTCATTCTACCTGGTCGAAATGATGGTTTGAGTTACAATTTTTGGTAGCTTGCTTGGTGGGAGATAGTTCCTCGCTGATGTTGCGCGCCTTCGTTGAATAGCAGCGAAAATTCAAATTGTC
>JABFOX010000954.1:0-14312 GCA_022817665.1 Axea sp. ZL-2020
TGTTATCCTCGTAAAAAGCTGACGACAACCCAATAAATATTTCCCTGCGCTATCGGATTTTGAATTAAAAATAATAAATGACTTATAGTTATATCAAAAGAGGAACAAATATTGGTCCTCTCCTTCCTCCTCCTCCTCCTCTCCAATCTTCTTCCGCGGCCTAACATCTAAGAATCATTGTAGTCGAACGAACAGTTTAAACAAGGATAATTCTTTAATAAATCCACTGAACATAATAAAAGTAGATTTATTATGATCATTGAATTTATTTCTCTAAGTTAATATCATCTTTGGAAATTAAACCGGAACAAGTGTTTATCAGTAAAAAATACAAAATAAAATGTTCTCTCGTGTTGAAGTACAATGTTCTGTTTATAATCATCAAATGCAATTAATATGCAATAAATTCAACTATCATGTTAAGAAGAATAAAGAAAAACAAACAAACAAAAGCTTTTCTCAAACAGTTTCAAATCCCAACTAAAAGTATATTTTTATTGACAATTAAAAAATACCCTACGCTATCGGATTTGTATTTGATAGATTTAACAGTAAATAATTTGATCATTGAGCAGGTAAATACAAATAGAATTAATTATTCTGCATTGTTTATAAGTTCTCTTTTCTTTGCACTTCCGCGGCCTAACAAAGCTGAACAAAGTATTGCAATAAAATATAAACTTTTATAGGAATAAAATTCTACGACTTTATTGAACATGGTAAAATATCATTTCACTATGAACAATTCAGTTCGTTGAATTTGTTGAAACACTTTATTGTTTTTTTATTTTATTGTATTTTATAACAAATCCTTGAAAGAAACGATTAAAAAAAGCACGTTTCTGAGGTAAAGGTTGCAGCATGAAAAAGTTATTTCAGTTAAAAGCGATCAATATCAAATGACAATTACCCTACGCTATCGGATCTTGAATTAAAACAACAAAATTAATATGAAGACTGTTTAAACATTACACACTTTACTCCTCCTCCCTTCTCTCTTATTCTACAAGGGACAATTTTACCGCGGCCTATCAGCTATTACAAAAAGTATCATAATCAATCAAACACTTTTATCTGAAATACTATATCAAAATGACAATCTTTGTCCTTATTTTTAATGCCAATTTTGTTTCAAGGATAATTCAACAAATTAACGTTAAATTTAAAAAATTAAAAAAAAAACAATGATATTCTTAAAAACTATTTTGTTCCAAGTTAAAATATTAAGCAAGTTTTAATCTATTACTTTTTTATATTTCTTTAAATAAATAAAAATATCTCAATTAGAAGTAAACAATATCCCACGATACGGTTCCCTGAGCTATCGAATTTTTAATAAATTTAATTGGTATTGTTAAAAAAATGTATTATTAATACACAAAAATTAAATTTGAAAACCTTTAGATTTGATCAGTCATGATTCTCTGTTTTAGTTTATGATTGTACTTCACTTCCTTCCTTTTATCTTTTATATACGCGGCCTGAGCTAAAGAGTATGTATCGCAGTCATTTGCACACTTTTATAAGAGATATTATTTTAAACATTCAAAAAATTAAACCATAAAAAATATATGAAAAATAGTAACAATAGATTCAATTATATTGCATAATTAATAAACAGAACTTGTAAGTTATTTATAAAAACATGTACATTTAATATACTTAATTTTGCAAAATTAATCATGATACAATAGTTGAAAACATGTTTATATAATAATATAACTTGTAATAAAAAACTTTTATTTTTGAGTTACATGAAAACAAATTGAAAGATAACCCAGTATTATTTAATATACAAAGCATCAAGTTTTATTTTTGGAATTTTAAGCGTACAAACTAATTTTTTCCAAAGTACAATTTTTGTTCAACATTAGTTCATTAAAATAAAAAAAAAATATTAATCTATGATTTATTTTGAATTTTAAAAGTTACTATTTCATCGGTTCTATTTTTACATGGCTGAAACAATAAGATCAATTTCCAATTGTCATTGAACATGTATTTGATAACAAGAACTTTATTAAAGTAAAGAAAAATTGTCGAATAATATCAGAGCAAATAACACTTGTGGATTCGAATCGTCATGCAGTCTCGTTTTCAGTTGAATTAAATGCCGACTGATAATGAGTTCGAAAATACCCACACACGAGTCTCTGTTAAACATTTATAAATCACAACTTCTCATATAAAGCGTAAATTCATACACTGTTCTCATTTGGCGATTACTAAAATAAATAAAAGACAAATCAACGCAATATCCCAAGTTGTTAAATTCATTTTTGTACTTGACAAAGATGAAAAATGAAATATGTACATTGCATGTAATTTGTGAAATAGAATTAATCCAACTCAGGAAACATCTGATTAAAAGTATTCAAACTTTCATATTAAAACGCATATAATAAAAATTGATGAAAACGACAGATATCAAAATGTATACGGGTAAAATGTTTAATAAATGCAGTGTCAATATTGTATATAATGAAACAGTTTTGCAATAGGTAAAAAAATTTCATTCAGTAAAAGAATTTACCACTGGTTTTACAGCAATTAAAATAATTATACAAAATTCAATCTGAAATCGGAAGCCGAGGTTTCTTGCACCATAAAGAGTTTAAAAATTGGATGACAAACATCAGAACAAATACGAGATAAGGTATTAAGTAAAGATAATTTGCGTCACATAACTCGAAGACATTTCTAAACAAATAATCCCAGCAAATTTGTTAAGCGATTAAACATGCAATTAAAATTTTAACTCAGAAAAGTTGGAAAACATGTGAATTTCTTAATTTTATTATAAACTAGCACATGTGAGGATAAAAAAAACATTGTGCGCAGATATTCAAAGTTATTTAAAATAATTGAAAGTAAAAAACATTGTGCAATCGTTACCAATCTGACATTCGAACTGACAAAATTTGTGTCATTTATTGTTTATTCTACAGATGCGTAAAGGTTATGGTTTTAAATTTAATGCGATTCTGAAGGTAAATCTATTGAAATGTTCATTCAAGCATTTTCAATTCGACCGTGAATCGCCTCCTCCTTGCTGATTAAATATCAACATTGACTTCAGAGAGGGAAAATAAATAACTTAATATTTTCATAAACACCAAAACTTGAGTTAGAATTGATTTTCAGGGTAAAATAATTTCATTTTATTTCAATGAGATCTGTTTGCGGGTTGTGAAATATTTTAACATTGTACGAGTGTTAAAATTTATGTATATTGCTTAATTAAAATTCTGAGCTTACATAGATATTTTTAGATAATTAAAACAACACTTTTTCGTACGGTCATACGACATACATTGGATTGAATGTCTGATGAAAATAAAATTTGTTTGATCGTCTATGACTGGACTTATACCTACTAATATTATTAAATGAATTTCGACATTTGTATATTATTTAAGAACAACGGAGTCATTTTATTATTAAATCATTTTGTCTGTTATATGTATAATTCGTTTACTGTAGGCTGTATTGATTTTTACATCTACAATTACCTATTTATTTTCTTCTTAAATGCCTAAAAATAATATATATATTTATACACATTTACCCCCTCACTGTTATTCATAAATGTTGTAACATTTTTTGGATTTGAATACATCTTGAGCTTGACTTAATTATTCAAGCATTTTCTTGTACTCTTTAATTGTTATTACAAAAATACTTGGTTACTTTTCATATTTATAAAAATCTGTTTTGTATATCCAGGAAATAATTTTTTCAGACTATAAGTCTTTTGGTACATTTAATAGAAAAATATTGTTAACAGAAAGTTTTTGACAATTCAAGTCTTATTTCGTTTTACGTTTATTGTGCAATTTACAATACTATAGTGTTGTAACTATATCTACTTTGAACTTAAATGCGCACAGCACTTATTGCAATGAAAAATACCTTTTATGACCTGTCAAACCTTAAAACATAAATTCAAATAAGAATTCTACTTTAATTTATTTTTAATGTACGGAAAAATGTCAGTTGCAACTCAAAATTGTAATTTTTTAGTTTTTTGTCTGCAAAAATTATAAATTGCAACTTTACTTAATTGTCACAAAGCATTTTTCAACAAGGAAATAAAAAATTGCTTAGACTAAGTATGATTTAACATATGTTCTAAATTAAAAATGATTTCCTCTAATTTTAAATGAAATTTATGTCCTTTTGTCATTATTTTAAGAGGACTTTTTGTTAAACACTGAATAATTATTTTATTTTTTAAATAAATGTTTTAATACTGTTGAAAATATAAAATTGCCTACCGTAATGTTTGATTCCACGATTACAATTTTATATAATATATTTAGTATATTGAATGTCAACTTTTCAATTGTGCAACTTTTTTCGTTTTTCAACTTACAATATTTTTGCACTTTTAACTAAAAGATACTTTTATTATAATTCTGTCTAAAATATTTTACATTTAATATTTTCTCGTTTCTCAACCTAATATATCAGTAAAATGATATTTGGAATTGTGAATCTGTGAATGTTGCAACTATAATTTAAAATCGCATTTTGCGTTACACACTTTACATTTTTATTGTGTATTATTTCATACAAATTACTCTTTATATATTTACTACGTGTATGTATATATATGGATGCATTTTTTATATATATTTGTATTTGTTGTTTTGTTTATTAAATTACACTATTATGTTTGTTTAGTGATCAATTAATCAATTAATATATTTGGGACCCTACATCTAACGCTGCTCGAATTTTTTATCATATCATATTTTATCATAAAAGTTCAAATCTAATTAATGAATATTAAATTATAATATAATATAAATGTTCAATTTTTTATTTGAAAGATTCTCTTTTACTCCTAATTTTTTCCTGATATTAAAATTACATAAAATAATCTTTCTACTTTGCATATATTAACATAATAATTTTGAATGTTAAAAATTTATCAACTGAGTGCTACGCATATATACTTTATCCTGTTACAATTCTATACTTATGTGTAATTTTTATTCCTATTCTTTTTTACCTTATCTCTTGTTTATTCTTTATTACTCATACCTTGTTTTTCTTCTGCATCATAGCATTATTATCTCACCTTCTTGCATTATCTTCATTTATACATTTATCTTATTATTTCTGCCTAACGTATTTCACTTATTTCCCCGGTCACTTTCTTACTACGCCATTCCACATGTGTT
Source organism: Axea sp. ZL-2020 (assembly GCA_022817665.1). Classification (NCBI taxonomy): domain Eukaryota; kingdom Metazoa; phylum Arthropoda; class Insecta; order Hymenoptera; family Scelionidae; genus Axea; species Axea sp. ZL-2020. Next base: position 5,190 of record JABFOX010000954.1, read on the forward strand.
ACAATTGTCTATTTTTACTTCAACTTATTTTTGATCTTACCAATATTTACTTGTCTATCTTATAATATTTATTACATCTTTCACTTATTTTTCATCTTATTTCGTCATTACCATTCCTCTTATATACTTGGAGTGCTATAATATTCACTATATCATTCGCTTGCAGTTTTATTATATTTTATTTAATTATTTTACGCTCATAGTTAAATATTCTGGACTATACACAAAATTATCTTTTTTCATACCACCAGTATTCATATTTATTTTTTTAAAGATAAGAAAGTTGTAAGAACTTATGTAGGTAGTAGTTTTGAATGATAAAACTGTAAAAGACGGGGATACGAGGGAAACACAAGACAGGAAATGAATGCATTTTTTGTTACAGGAGGAAAATTAATTATGACAAATATACATTATGAAAAAGAAATATACTTATGAATATAATGAAGTCTACCATTAAAATTAATAAACTGCATAATATAATATAGTAGTTTATTATTCTGAATGTTTATTTTATTATATATATATATATATATATATATATTGTTGGTCTTATTTTGATTATGATGACTAGAGTACAGCTTAGACAAGTTGAATGTCTTAAATATAGACTATTACAATATACTGTTTTTTATATTTTATTTTTAATTTCATTATAAGTTTATTAATTATATTATCATATCAAATCATTTAACGACCAATTAAATTGTCATTTTCTAATTTATAAATAAACTCCTAATTTTGCTTTTCAAAAAACCTCGTTTATTAACGTTTCGACCCTATGGTGTGTGTCGTTATCAAAATATTGCAAAAATATAAAAAGAAGAATATATATAGTCGGCCATAAAAAATTGTATTATATAAATTTTCTTTAATATGTCTTGTATGATATAGAATCAGTTGTAAAACGCAAAACTAATTTTTTTAATAAAACTTTAAATTAAAAGAAGTTGACTTATGAAGAAGTTTGCTTATATATTAGAACCTCAAGTATGTCATAACTATGTATATTTGTTTATTTGTTAGTTTAATTTGTAAAACTGTCAATTTTCATTTGTAAAGTACAATATGTGCATCATCATAGTATTGTAGAAACTGAAATTTTCAAATCATGTATGTGTGAAACCGAGATGCTATTAGAGACATCTGTGTGTATGGATTACTATTAGATAATGAGATATTTTGAAGTTGAGTTTAATTTTCATTTGTATTTAATTTTAAAATTTCTTAACGTTATTTAACTTTTGGGTGTCTATTTGTATATTTATGACGTTGCTAGTGAACTTAATATGAAGCATTTCCGAAATGTTTATTTCGTGAAAATTACTTTCTGTATCTAAAATTGTTATATAGTTCGATTTGATTTTATAATTGTTATTATTGATTATATAATAATATCATATAATATATTATATAATATATAATAATATTATAGATTGTATAATATGTTCGAATATAACATAATATAAGTCTGAGGTTTTTATATGGTTTTTATGTCTATTTATTTTTGTCAAGAGAGTTCCATTAGTTTGTATAATGTAACATTTATTACAATCGTTGCAACAAATTTTGTATGCAATAATTTGTTTTTCTTCTTTATTAAGTGGATCTTTTCTTTTTTACTAAAATTATCAAATTTATTAGTGATCTTACTAATATCAACATTATAAGAGTGAAACATATGTCTGAGTCTATTATTAATATTATTATAATATAGTAACACTATTTTTCGTATATTATTATTTTTATCTTACAAATTAATAAAATTGGATGTGCTCTTATTATGATTATTATTATTTTTAAAGGTATTTTGTTCTTTGTTTGTTTGTTTGTGTATTGTTGTGTACAATTACTTTTCTTAGTAATTTATTTATTTAGTATTTAATCTTGCTAAGATATTTTTTGTGTCAAAGTTTCACAGCTTTATCTGTATGGTTAAAAACCATTATTCTTTTCTGATGTATTAGATGTTGTGACAAGAAATACAAAATTTTCCGAGAATATGTTGGTTTACGGTATTAGTTAGGACAGGTACAAACAAAGAGATTATCAAATATTAAATTAATAAAATCATGAAGACATTAGTATAGCTGTAACAAAAATTTAAATGTACTTTATATTAAATGAGCAATAGTATAAGAAATATTACAGATATGTAAAAATGTTCTATAAAAATGTATTTTAAAAAATATATTTATAGTAGATAATTATTACGTATAATGAAACTATATATTTATTTATACCAACCAAATAAATAAATAGTACCAAAAATTCTGTACTTTATACTTATGAGAACAGGTAATATTAAGTTCAAAGCTTTTTTTATTTTTTATGTTACTATATTTCATTATATATTTTACTTTTTCAGTATCATTTGACATAATTCTTTATTATAGTACATTTTATTGAATTTCAATAATATATTCCAAAATCAATACATTTTGATTTATTTATAGTACTATTCATAATAATAATAGTATTACAAATTTAGTTTTTATAAAGAGTTTCTGCCAGATTTATTTTTCAACAGATGTTTTAAATTGTATATTTAAAAATGTATTTTCATTTGTGTTTATTATATCTTTTCTCATTCAAACAATATTTTGATTTTTAAAATCTATTTAAATTAAGTTACATTTCATAATATGAATTATCTATTTTCTGACTTGAAACTATTTTTACTTTATTCTCATTTTATTACATTTGTTAACTTATTTTACTACCGTAAATTTTATGTTGACATATTACAAGTCTTAGTGACATGTCATTTTACACTGCATCTTCTTTTCTTTTAAAAGAATTTTCAAGTAGCTTAACATTTGCATTTATGTAATTTTTCTCCTTCTTATTTTAATCTTCTTGTTAAATTTTTTTACAACAATTTATTATGCTAGTAAAATAGTAAGTGCTACATCATTTGATCGTAAAAGTTTTTACGTTACCATAAAACACGGTTCTAACTTTTTATTTCTCTTGCTAAATTATTAACTCTGTTCTTATATTTTTAGAAATTACATTAACAATAATAGTAATTATATTCTAAAAATAATCATTTATAATATAAAAATGTTATTTTTTATTGTATAAGACGTTCTTGATTTATTATTTTGTTCTTTATTTCTCATTTGTTATAAGGTATATTAAAGACATAATTTTATTGTGTATTTACGAAGAAGAGGGAATAAGTACTACACTATGCTTATACGCTTAATCAAAATAAAAATATAAAAAAATTATTACTTAAATATAAAACAGAATCGTTTTGACTGTTAATTTACTTTTTATTAAATATCTTAAAATTAGCTTAATGAATATCGATATTTCTTCAAAGTAATTTACATGTACCTTACTTTCAGATAATTATAAAAACCATAAATATCACTAAAACTTTTTATTTTATATTTTATATAGCTGTAATTATACCCAATTAGCTAATAGATCAAATTACTAATAACAAAGTTGTAAGTCCTACTTCACATTTTACTTTTATACAATCTTACTAAATATTTTTTATACTAAAAATTCATCATACTGATATTAAATACTTTATATCGCTCCATATACAGTTTCATACAAATTATACCTATACATTTTTTTAATTGCTTTCAATTTCACAACGCACAATATTTTAGATAGCATTACACTTTTTATTTATTATTAACTTCTCGATTTATTCTTTAATTTTATCATTTAGCTTTTCGTTTAATTTTTTAAATAAACATATATAATTATTCAATAAACAGCTAATATAAATATAATCAGTTGACATATTTCTCAGAATAATTTGTTAATAATAAACTTTACAAATTTAATTAATACCACGAATAAATTATTTTCAGTTTTTGACATAAATGTATATGCCTATCATATTGAAAACTTATAATTATTTAAAATAATATTATTTTGCATACATTTCCTTTTCTTTATAATTTAAATATATTAATTTAACATTTCGTAACTTTAATCTTACAATATTTGGTCATATTTTTAATTTAAATTATATTGATATGGATTAAACGTTCATACTTGAAACCTAAACTTAATGATTAATATTTGGGAAAAGTTAGTCGCAACTATTATTATATAAAATATAGTTCTTTGAATTATGTTTAAACTTATGCAATATTAACTTATAATACACTATGATCAAACTGTTTTCAGTTTACTGTAAAGACCTTTTCTACTGACTTTAGATATTTATTTACTATACTGTGATTATATAAAATCAATTTCTGACTTTTATTTACACTGAAGTAAAACTTCCAGCATTTAAAAAACACTTTGATTGTGTATTCTAGATACACTATTCTTTTTTTTTATTTTATTTAAATAGTTGTTTATTATAAATATTACACTTCGTGAAATACGTAGTTATTGAAATTATTTGTATCGAAGATTATTGATTTATTCTCTTGTATTTTAGGAGGGCAAAAATATAGGAGGGCATAGACATATAATGTCTATGTTCTTTAAAATTTCAATCCTAATAAATACGTAACACAAAATTATTAAAAATTCTACTGTAAACCATCATTTGACATTTTTTTTATAAAATTACATAACATTTATAGCTTTATATTAATCAAAACTAATTTGTAATAAAATATACTAAAAAAATTCATGATCTCTTGTTCCAATCTTTTATTTTCATTTCTGATCATTCAGTGATAGTATAAATAGGTAGAATAACATTATATGTTTATATAATAAATTTATATTAAAATTTGATTACATTTACAACAAATTATTCAATTAAATAGTATAATTTTAATAAAACAATTTTATGTTACATTCTTCTTAAGAATTTTTTATTATAATTTCTATCATTATAATAATTATTTGATTCATTACATAATTAAAAAATAAACATTAGAACCAAAACTATATTTAACTTATTTGTCATCTCTAGATCATATTTCATTATATACCTTCAAAGCCAAGTAATATGCACTACAATCAAACTCTTTTGAATTTCTTCTACTCATTTTTCATTCGTAATTTAGTTACACAGAAAAATAAAATTTGTATGTACGTGTGTGTGTGTTACATTTTACGTAATGCATGAATAATATAAATATATATTAAAATGCTGAGTATTAAATTTATACTAATATTTTTATCAAAATTAACGTAAACTTTTATTTCTATTAAGTATACATTTAAAAATTGTTTAAATCGGTATTCAAAAGTTATCATTTAATAACTTTCTGATAATTCTTTCCTGTATCGTTTTAAACTGAATTAAAATTAATTCATAAATACCCTGTCGCTATTATTATTTTTATATTTAATTACCTTGTATAGAATAATAATATCACATCATACTGGTATTCTATTTTCCAGTCTATTTTATAAATATTCCTTTCAAATGTATTTTTCAAACTTTAAAATTAATGGCAATGATTTCATTAAAACTACGTATTAGTCTTTGCAACCAAATTTCCAGTTCAAATTATAACCATAATGACTTTTTAATGGAAAAATAAAATTTTACAGGATTCATTTTAATATATTTTAAGAAACTGATTGGTTTATTTCGACTCGCAAATGTAAAAAAATGTTAAGGTAATTTATAATACACCATAAAAACTATTTTTAAATTCTTGAATAAATATATCTAATTTTAAGTTACACTATAACTACATGAAATAATATAATTTATTTTACATTTTTTTCTTATATTATATACGGTGAACTTTCTGCGTTGAACAATCATTATAACAGTAATTTATATTATATAAATGTTTGTATTTATACAAAAATAACTTTAGATTAACATTTTAATTAAAATTATATACATAAGGTTTACTCCTTTGAAAATTGATAGTAACAACTGACTTTAAATAAGGAAAGTGTTTTTAAATTTTTATGTAAATTTTTTAATTTTCAATCCTAAACGTAATTATACTATGCAGCACTGTAATTTAAGTTACGGTGATTTTGTATTCTATTACAGATATATTAATTTATAGTTTTTTATTTAAAAACTAAGTTTAAATAAATATAAAATTTGTGTTCTTTCCATTTTTATTAAATTTTAAATAACATGTCTCCTTAGCTTGATAAGAAAATTGCATTTTTAGTCAATTTAACAATTTAAAAAGTAGGTTAAAACTAGTATTGTGAAAATCATATCTAGTATTACGTCTTTTACAACATCAGTTTATAAATTCAAATATATTAAAGACCAGTTCATCTTACACTATAAGCAAACTATGGTCAATTTCAGCTTTGAATTGTTTATTCACTTCTGTTCTTATGTCTCAGTATGATTATGTAAAGTAATACCGTCATTCTTTTAACATTATTTTTCCTTCCTGTTATGTATATTTAAGTACACTATTTCCTTACATTCTTTTAACTTTGTATGTAACAGTTTTGTTATATTTATGGTATTTTAAAACTAAAAAGAATTTTCAATTAAAATTATACCCCTAATGTTTATATAACTGAAAATTATGAACTTAAAGTTGACATTAATCTTTCTTAGAGTACTTATTTTCGTAATTTTAATTTATGCTACACTACGAATAAATTGTTTATAGATTTGCATAGAAATCCTTCTTCGTACATTTTTGTTATATGTTAATTAATCCTTCTTTACAAATTGTTATAAATTTTAAGAAGTATGGTGTACAATTTTATATCACAAACTATCAGTCTGATAAGAATATTACAAGATTCTAATTACATGCAAGGTACAGAATACTCATGCCTTACAAATCCTAGAATTTTTTTCTGTATAAGTCAAAGCAAATATTCGAATGTACACATGAATTAAAATATACATGATTATGGCAATTCAATTTTCGTTTCCCTTATTAAAACTCCAATTATAATAATAATCAACTACTTTTTCAATAATCAAGAAGGGATTAAGCAGGAAAATATCAAATTTCCATAAATTAACTTGAGATAAACTTTTTTAAGAGTAATAGACAACAATTTGGCGATCAAAATAATTCATAAAACTAAATTATTTATATGGCAGGGTTCCTAGTACTATATAATAAACACTGAAACGTTATACATTGCTAAAATGTGTTATTATTAATCGAAAAATATTGTAAAATGTTTCATTATGCATTTATACTTAATGTTATATATAACATATTCACAATTTAACTTAAAGGTGCTGTTTTGTACATGCGAATCTATCTTTTATTTCTGTTTTATTTGAAAAATTTGCATAACGTATTTCAATGGCTTTCAAGCAACAGTACATTCTTGATGCATACTTAAATAGACAGTTTAGTTAAACACGATGCTAGACAACTTATATCAAATGACACCTTCTTTAAGTAATTTAACTTTACATCTTTAAAATTAATTAACAAAAATTGACTATATGCCACAAAGAAACTGTTTTCAAATTGTAATATTAATTTTTACGCTTTTACGACATTAAAATTACAAAGCGCAAATTGTCATTCTATCTACTTTCTTTTGTCCTATTTATGCACATATAATTATGATTTTTTTTTTAATGTTTATTATACGTTATAATTAAGTGCAATAATTTCACTAATAACAAATTTGAGTTATGTACTTCAAAATTTCCTCAACCAATCTTGGGGGCGTGAAGTTTCATTAAATTGAATTTTAATGAAAAGCTAGAGGTTTTTAACTAATTTTTTCAACTTTATATCTTCTTTAAATATTTTATTTCAGAAGTTTAAATTTAATGAGTACATATAAGATATTTATAGATTTCAAATGTCTACTTTTAGAATTGTGTCCAATAATGTTATTATCCATATTGCTTCTCCGTTTTGTGTTATACTATACGCTCATACATATTCATTCTAATATACCAATATTAAATATATTGGTATAGTGGTATAAAAAAAAATAAAATAATAATAATATAATTATTTTTCACAATAATCTCTATTTCTTGTTTTGTTTGTCCATCTGCAGCTATTTTCTACCATGTACATTATTTTTAGTACTTTTATATTTACCGCACATTTTCCAAAATTATACATATTTATAAAATTGTTTTTATTATATAATACCTATTTTTCTAATTCTCGAAGTCATAAATATTTAAAAGGTTACTTCAACTAGAATTATAAAAAGCTTATTATTTAACACGTTTCTTTTTTTCATTAATATTTTACTACGTCCATTTTTTAAATGCTATTTTGGTATATTTAATAGACATTTTTAATTTTTTTCCTAAATTTTCTATCCTTACCAATCTTTAATATAAAAACATCACATTATGACATCTTCTACCTAAATTTAAACTAAAATTTTATTAAAACGAATATTTTAAATTCACTATTGAAAAATTGTACCTTCTAATACATTTTTTATGCATGAAAGAAAAAATTGTAATTCTTTTACACTTGTTTAGTTTCTAATAAATTTCAAATTGTTACAAAAAAAATTAAAATACACCAAATTAACAAGCAATGAAATGTGCTAAGCGTATGAGAAAATATGTGTATGAATCGAATAAATTGTGTGTAAACTTATAATTTGTATAGTCATTTATTTAGTATATTTTCATTTTGTTCTAGGTTTACCATCTGCAATTACAATCTATCTCAGTTAAAGAAACATATTCGAATATGCATTTAATATTATTTTAATATTTTTCTTACTATCCCTGCTTAGAGGATTTCTTACCTATTTTCTATTTAACTTTACTCTCCTTATATTATTCCATTGATTACAATTGACTTATTTTACCTTCACAAATTATTCGCTCTTTGTGATATTTTTGGTCTATTTTATAATATTTATAAAACATTTCTATTGCGCAAATTTTATTTATACAATTTACATTATATATATTTATATAATTGCTCACATATCCATCATCGACAAAAATTCTCACATGTCTGATATAACGCTTTCACACTACATCAATGTTAAACTTTTCCTTAAACTATCCCTTTCGTTAAATTTTTTTATTTTTAAATTTTGGTTTTGTTATTTAAAGATTTGACATTTTTTGAATATTACAATATTTTTAAAATTTTTCTCATTTTTGGCCTTTTACTATTCATTATATTCTGTTTGCAACTACGTTTAATAATATAATTCTTTTGTATTGTTTATTTTGTTTTATTGCATTTAATTCAACTATATTATATCTTGAATTAAATCATC
>JABFOX010000955.1:0-14292 GCA_022817665.1 Axea sp. ZL-2020
TAAAATGTACCGAATTTTCTCTTTGTTGACTTCCATCTTTAACGCCGTGTAACTCAGAACTGAATGGACAAAACAAAAAACTGCAAACGAATTCTTTTAGTGCGAACTGTTACCTTGACAACGAGCAGAAATTTGAAATTGTTTGATCGATAATTTACGAGATATCGATCACTACAGCCATCTACCGAAAAAATAATGGATTTCTTTTTCCCCAACCTAATATATGTATATTAGACAACAAATATTATAAAAAAAGTATGTAACAATGAAATTCTATTCTATGAATCAAAATATACTTTTAAAGAAATTTACATTAAACTAAGTTGAGATTTTTACGTTACTTTGATACTGTCATACTTACATAAAGCTTAAGCAAAAAGTTATGATTAACTCTTGTTATACTTGAGTTCTGATATATATTTAATGTATATAATTTAAAATAGCATTCTATATTTTTCTTATTAAAATGTATTTCGTTTAATTGTATCATTATAAAATTTGCACAATAAAATATCGAGAAAATTCTAATATTCGGTGTTCTCCATTCTTTGTAAATTCGTAATTTGATTATTACAACTTCATGTCATTTTTAAACTTTTAAATAACAACATTGTTTCTGAAATTGTTCCTATTACAAAATTAGTTTAATATTAAATGTTCAAAAACAAACAAACATTCGTTACTATTCTATTAAATAATATCAAAACTGTTTTAAGCATACACAAATATTGCAAGTATACTCAAAATATTTGTAACTATGCTCCAGAACCTATTATCTTATAATATTTGTTGCAACTTTATGTGTTCCTACCTTAACGTGTCCATTAAAATTTATAATAGGATCCAAAGTGGCTTTTTTTACCCTCGTTCAAATGTTGTAATTTGATACAAGGAATACAAATTTTAAAACACAACAAAAATTGTAATATCTTAAGCACTCATGATGGTACTTACGACGTCTTTGTACGCTAGTATCGCAAATATTCATTACAAGTTATAATGGAATCGGAAGTGCTCCTTTACACTCAAACAGATGATGTAATTTAATATTAAAAATCATAACTAAAAAAAGTAACGAGTCATTTTAATGCCCAACATAAAAACAATGTCTCTTATAAAATATTTCTATAAGAAAGTTATAAACAAAAACAATATATTATATAATGTATTAAATTATATACCTTACTTTTATATATGTAAGTTGGTCACATTATTTTTACAAAATATTTGTATTATGCATAAGAAGAATATTAATTAGAAAACTATGTCACAATTTACGGTAAAAATGTCTGCGAATTACTACATTAAAAGCAAAATTTCATAAAGCACATTTAATCAAAATGAATTTTAAATTATTTTACCACGTAAAATAATTGATGTGGTGTGATGTGGTGTAAAATATTTTATTAACAAATTATTAAAATATCACTTATTGCATAATATTAAGTGATTTCATTTAAATAATAAAGATTAATAATTTTCTAATGTGTCTTATCGTTAGGATAATGTATCTTATCTTCTAATGTATCCTATCGTTACCAAAATATGACATTTTTAATTATTACCAATACCTTCTTAAAATGTAATTTGAACTGACCGGTATTAGTACTTTTTAGTTGAGAAGATGTGTTTGACTTTCAAAAAGATAACGCTTGGATCAAAATCGAGGGTAAAAAGTAGATGATATACAAAGTTTACAGCGATGCATTTTTTTCCAATTTTTTATAATTCATTTTTAATATTTTAATAAATTATCTATATATTGAAATCAGAATTACTTGCTCATTCAAAACCCTTGTCTGACACCTTCTGTAGTCAGTTATGTTGTTAATAAAAACTAATTATAATTCATGTAAATGACGATAAACCAAAAAAGGGTTAACATGCATATATTCCGTTTGTTCGATATCCGCCACTCATTCGGTGGCAATCCTGATCCCTTATGCTTGGTTAAATATTATTGAATTTATGAAGTACTTTTAATTATTTTTCCATCGTTTATTTAAAAAAAATTTGTCGGTATACAACGATACAAATCACGTGTTAAAATATCAATGGAAAACTATTTTTGTTTCGAGATATTTTTTCAACAAGTTTCATTACTGTTTATACTGTAATTAATGTATTAAAAACAAAAATAAATACAATAAAATTCAATAGAAACATCAATATTATAACTAATATTTTTTTTACTTTTGAATTTATTTTTATCGAAACATAAACAAAAAAGCAATGATGAATATTTAAATTTAGACAATGTGAAGAGCTTTTACTGTTTATTATAGTTCCATTTAACTAAATTGGAATATTGTTATTTGATTCTTATTATAACCATTTATTTTAATTTTAACCATTGAATTTTGCATAAATATAACACAGTATATAAATGCATTACAGTGTAATATCTCCAGTTCGGATTTTTCATTGGGTGCTAATCCAGTATGTAATGCCGATTAAGCATACCCTTAAAACAAAAGTCAAGTGAAACATTTGTACGCAACCAAACAGGAATATAAACTGATATCCATATTTAATATAATATATTTGACTCAAATTACAAAATTTGACAAAGGTTCGGTTAAAATACAATTTAGATACGCATTTAAAAAATAAACAAAATATTCAAATCTATTTAAATTCTGGACACGTGATAGTCCAGTTTCTTTCGCATAGATAAAATCTAAATATTTTATCAGAACATGGTAAAAGTAGTTTTATTTTTTTGTGCTAGTATTTATGTATAAATTAGTAGTAAAGGAATAGTATTGAACCATTACATGTCTGTTCTTTTAATTAATTTTTACATCTGTTCATCTTTTATATTTTTCATATAAATATACAAACGATATGATTTGTTTAATTGAACCAAAATAGTTTGTTATTATTTAATCAATTTTATTCATTTTTACAAAACACTTTTTGATTTAATAAAATTACATTTATATGATACGAAACAAAATCTAAACATTACTAAAATCGGAGCATAATCTTGTTGATTTAATTAAGTATTTAATTTTGCTAATTATATGAATTGTTCATTCATTTAATGATAAAACTCTATTCGCTTTAAGTTTATAAATGAGACTGCTTCAAGGTGTTAAAAGTGTTAGTTTGTTGATAATTCAGATTTAACAATTGCTTAAAAGTATTTAAATTTATATTTATAAGTTATATATATTATTTTTATATAATATTTTATATATGTAGTATTTTTAATTTTGTATTAATTTATAAAATAATACAATATTAGATTATATTGTAGTGTAAAACTTCAGGAGATTATAGCGAGTAATTTTTATCAGGTTATATTTTTGTAACATATCCAGACCATGCATTAAATTATAATATAATTTATTATCTGACTTTCTAGTCAGAATCATAAATTGAACAGGCGTTTCACGTATGATCATGTTATTATATTAATATAACATATTATAAAAATATAACATGTATATCATGTTATTTCAATTTTTAATCGGTACCTAATATACTAATATGCATGTCAAGGTGAAATTTTGTTTCTGTTAATTTACAGTTTTGTTACAGGATTTCATGAATTATGAATGCAGAACATATTAAGGAAAAAGGACCTTGAAAATTATCCACTTTCTAACTTGTTTCTAAAAATCGTTTTAGTTCTGAACATATATTACATATTGTACACGAAACATATGCGAATTAAAAAATTCCATGTCATGTACGGAGAAAATTTTTGTTGATCAAATAACATTGTCATAATAATATAAACTTTATAATAATTCTTAACATTATTTATGTAAGAATATATAATTTCTTACGAATGTATTTATCGTTTGTTTAAGTTATTTTCACAAGAATAAAAATTTATGTTTATTATTAAGCTAAGATACTTTCCATCTTATAAATTAATAAAAAGAAATATATATATGTGATGCAATCGTAAAATTAATCAATAGCCGATGATCAGTTTATCAATTTTAAATGCAAGTAGTACAGGAGCTCATGGCGCCATCGACAACTCTGATATTTGTATTGTGCAATGCATTTCAATTGAGCAATGATCGAATTTCTGAAGAACTTGATTTCTTTATTGATGTATTATATGCATCAGTTAAATTGTACAGAGAGAGATACCGTTTTGACATAATAAAAATGGGGTCAGCAATTTATGTTCTTGTAATATAACTATCATATTAAATTAATACAAATCTCATATTAGTTCATAAAAAATGGTATATTACTGCAATATTATTTATAGTTTTTGTGTTATAATAATTAATTATTTTATAAGAAAAAGTAATTGGAGTAATGTAATTTAAACAATCATTATTGTTTAAATACGATTATGATTAAATATGACACAACAGTAGTCAAAAAGATGGTTATTGTTAGTACTAACTACTGTTCTATAACTTATGTAACGAGCGTATTGAGGTTAATAGTTCCATGTGGAATCTTATATTTATTATCAACAATTATATCATAGCCATACTTCTGTCATTGATTACTGAGATATGTACAATTTTTTACCTCGTTTTATAAATTGTATCATCAAGTATTTTTTATTAATTTCATAGTGTGGTTTCTAATTATTATAATTGTTATTATATAAGTTATTAGATTTTATATATAATAGATATTATAATAGTTATTAGATTATGTATAAACATAACATCGTCCTTAATCCTATTAAAAAAATAAATAAGTTAATGAAATAATAATATATATATATATTTCGAATCAATTTCGGATCAGAGACATTATCAATATGTTATATATATAATTTGTCCGTACTATTGTCGTAAATTTATAATATTATACATTTAAATGAACGTTAATCTATTTTTAAAATTAACAAATTAATTTTTTATTGTGCATAAAGATCCCTACTCCATATGTATATATAAATACCAATATGGAAAAATTTACCATGGTTTACCTGTGAGTACACATTGTCACGAGTAGTTACAGTAAAGTTATAGTTTTTTCCACAACTGCTAAGATTGTAACATAATGTTACACTATGGAATAAGTGTACCTTTCGGACAAATTCCACCAATCAGCCATATCATGATTAGGAATGTGGTATAGTTTTGTGTTACAAATGTAGCAATGACATGACGATGGACTTTGTTACGGTTTCTTAAATGTATGTTTAAAAAGATTGTGTAAAGTATAAAAATGTTTGTCAACCAGTATTTTTTGCATAACTTAAAATTATTAAAATCGTACAAAATTGTAGCTCAGATGCAAGACTTCAGATTGTCAAGATGGAAACATGGATATAAATACAGTTGAAAAAAATTTATTTGGTTTATAAAATTAGTTATTTTTAGTATAATTTTTGTTAATTGTGACAGGCCTATGGACATTCTGTAGCTACATTTGTGATAGATGTTATATAAAACGTGGTCAAAACTATGGCTTTATTGTGTGCACTTTCGTGGTAGTTGTTTTTTTTCTGACAGATATATATTTAATGTTTTTTTAATTATTTATTTTATACTTAAAGTATTTGTTTCTTTCTGGATTTTCAGATAAACAATTAATTAAAAATTAATCAGTTTAAATATTACCTTAAGAGAACTTGATGCATTTGTAGAGCAAATGATGTAAACAGAGATGCAAGTGCAAATACAAGGCCTCCTATGACTGCAGTCAATCTAGTGCTTCCTCGTCGACATGCTCCAACAACCAATGGTGCTGAACCTCGCGATACCGCAGCACTTAAGGCCCCAATCCATGCTAAAATATAAATATTATTCAACTCTTAAATAATGTTATTAATGTCTTAAAAAATCAATATAGGTTTTTGTTAAAATATTAATAATATATCTTATTTTTAATTTATCCACTAATTCCTTCGAATTGTAATCATCGACAACTCTTTCTTTTCTTTTTGATTGATCAATTTCAACTAACAGCTTTTTACCACGTTGCGCAGATATACACATCTTAACGCATTTATTTTGATGTCAATTTTTCGGTAGCGCCGTTTAATCGCTAATATTTAATCGCTGTGATAATGGCCGTAGCTACTACTCCAATTATCACAGGTTTAATGAGTATATTTCGTTACATGTAAATAATTTAGAAATTTCAATGGTATGTAAATTGATGAATAATGGAGGAGTAAATTGATGACTATATATATCAGCTCCAAATGTGAAAAATTATCACATGTTTTCAGATATCAGGATCGGAAAGATCGAAATAAATTATCGGTTAAAAGTTTTAAGTTTAAAAATTCTTTAAATTAAAAAAAGACTTAAAGTTTAGTGAAGATATTCGTGTAATTCAACGTGAAATTGAAAAACTGTAATGGCTCAAGTAAGTATCTCGTTTATAATTATTTTGTAAAATTTTATAAAAATGTATATATTTATGAGAGTGTACTCTCTTTTTTCTTTAATTAATTGATACCACCAAAATAAACAGCACAATCAATGTACAAACATTTCCACCAACAAAACATGCCGGTGAATTGAAGAGAAATACACATTATACTTTAATAGACAAATGAATGACGAAAACAAGATTTGGACCAAAAATTGCTATAACAGTTTTGGAAGATGAGGGAGGATGAGTTCTACTTTTTACCACAAAGAGTTATGAAGGTTTTTGAACAGGATAATCAACTATTAAATAATGTGAAAATACTTATTACAGATACAAAAATATGTAGAATATAAAGTGAAGATTGTAGTGTAACTATTCATATATTATAAATGAAGTAAAAAAATAGTATAAATATACGATCCTGTATTCTTATTTAGTAATAAACCTGTATAATGGTTCAAAGTTTTGGTAAAATAATTAAGAGATAATTTTAATGTTTTATTATTATTATTTTTTTTTTTATTAATAAGTTTAGAATACAACATTTCTATTAATTCAACTATAATGCGAATCATCAAAGCCCAACCATTTTACAAAAAAAATATTTTCACATTTTTTTATAACTTTCTACGAGATACACATTTGAATCTTCAATTTTTAATAATTCTTGCTCGTATAACAAACCATTGATTTGATTAGTCTAATAATCTTTTAACATATAAGTTACTGGTGTTGTATTATTAATTTTATAAATAATGGACAGTTTTGTTGTCCAAATCAATATATAGCCTTTTTCAAAAACGTGCTCAAATTTACTTATGCTAGCTTTATCACTAGTATTGAACTTTTTGTTTTTTATCATGGGAATATTTTTACTATAAACACGTTGATATAACTGATAAGAGTTATGTCGCGTTAAATCAATAGGTTTCATTTTTATTGTACAGTGTACAGTGTTGTATTTTGAAATTAAATCTGATATAATATCTATCCGTTTATAATTACCACACAACTTGAAATATTGCCATATTTTTTCTTTTAAAAGACAATTGGATCGCTCGCAAATATATGCTTTTAAATTACTAAACGCAGAGTAAATTTTTACACCATATTTCGACATTAAATTGTGAAATATAGAATTATAAAACTCTTTTCCCATATCAATATGCAAGTTTTTCGGTGTTTTACTTTTCCTGTGTATAGAATCTATCGCTGCAGCGACATTATTTCCATCCTTTGTCTTTACGGGAACGGCTCAAGCATATTTTGAAAGTATATCTATTATCGTTAACAGATGTTTATAGTCTCTGTTCTCAGACGTAAACATGTTCATGTTCACTAAATCAGCCTGCCACGTTTCATCCAAATCGCGAATATCTACGTTTCTTTTTAAATAACTTCGATGCGCGAGTACACGTAACTCGTGTACGGTATCTTCCATGTCTTATGCGTAACGATTTTTTAAAATAAAAATTACTTAAATCTTTTTAATACTTCGAATTTCTTGCTTTAATATTCTGACTTCTCTTTCAATTATAAATTTTTTGTTTCTCGTCATGGTGTCATTCAATTTCTCAATATATTGTTTTATCATAACTTCAATATGATTTGGTGAAATCATAATTGTTTTTAAAAGAAGAGTATGAAAATTTATTTTATTTGCTTCTCTTTCAATTACAAATTTTACATTTTTAACCAGTGATTTTATTACTTTTTTCTTGTATTATAATTTCAATATTGTTTTGTGAAATCATTTTTTTTTTCTAAATGAGTAGTAATACTTAATACATTAGCATTGGTATTATTGTATTAAAAGCATTCTGTTCCAGCATTCGACCAAAACGAATCATCTTGCAAATGATGAAATTACTATGAAACCGATTAATACATAATATTAGCTTCACGCAGTTCTTCAATAATTGAAATAATTTTGTATGAACGACTAGGATTAACTGCTGTTTGTAATGCAATTAATAACTAAATCGTTTGGATCATCCCAATATTCATAATCAATATTTTTACTCTTATATAGCAAAGAAGATCCTTAACCAGATTTATTGGGTAGTGAATAGTTAATAAGCTGAACTATAATATTTCTAAATTTAAAATCTTTATTTTTTTTATAGTTACTAAACTTGTTCATTCGGGTCATATTTTTTTTTATGCGCATTCGTTATTAAAATAATTTCTTTATAAACACCATAGTCTTGTTTCGATGTAGTATTCTCATCTGGTGTTTTTTTGCTGAATACGCCTTATCTTCTTTATTTTTATTTTCTTGAAAATTAACAATTTTATTATCAATTATTAAACCATTAGCGAGACTTCTAACGCCAAATGACGTGTCGCAACCAATCTTATTATTTTTAAGTAAATTCAAATATTTATCAATTAGTTTGATATCATTATCAACTGTGGTACTGTTACTTGGTATTCTTAAAGTATTATAATTAGTTTCATGCTGATCAGAGATAGGAATTTCACTTTCGAAAGAATGTCTATTTATTCTTTTTCGCTTTGATTCACAGCTACTAACTACGTTCTTAAGAGGTATCTTTGTGTCTTTATTTTGATTATCATTTTCATTTATAATTTCAATTTTTGCTTCGACTTTAGCTTTAATTTTATCAATTAGTTTTTTTCATGGTTCTACAAAAGGTTTAAACACTTGAGTTATTTCATTTACGGTAAATGTAAAACTCATAAGATTTGCATAATTCACTTACATTTATAAAGCCACCGAAACCTTTCCTGTATCATTTTTATAATAATTTATATTAGAATATATTTTATTATAATGTTCTTTTTCTTGATATATATAATAATATAGGACAATAATATATTATATAGTTTGCTATTTTATTTGTTATATTTTTTTATATTTAGGAAAATTAAATTTACGTTTTACAGATAATAAGTACGACATCTTGTTTTCTTATAGTTTTATTACGTGTATGTAATAGTATTATTATTTGATTATTAAACAATACTACCATAACGCATATATGTTTACAGAATTCTTTTAAAATTTATGAATTAAAAATAAATCGCAAAAAACACAATATAGAAACCATCTGATAACGTTAAAAAATAATAGAACGACTATTTCGAAACAATATGACTCGAAGATATCTAGAACAAATAACGAATTGATTCATAGAGTTATAAATATGAATTTGACGGGTAATTGGCAAAAAATTAGCAATAAATCAGCAGAGGATACATATATATAAATAATGACTGTAAAGCGCAGAATTCAGTACATGCTGTCAATGATATGATACTTTGTAAAAAACAAATTGACATTTTAAAGCGTCAAAAAGAAATGTGTTTGTATGAGCTAGAATTGTCATGAGATTCAACTGATGATAAATACGAGTAAGACTACTGAAACAAAACCTGCAATAAACCAATGTAATATTCAACAACACCCTGATATATTGGTCGTTGAAATTGTGCTCTTGCTTATTTTGATGATCTTATTACGCCTGCGTGAGATTATGCTGTCACTTTTAGTTAATTTAAAGGTGTTAATTGGGGAGAGCATGCTAGATATATTCGAATAAATGTTCTTTTCTACAAACAAAAATTGAATCTTTAGGACATGTTATATAAAACAATTCTATACTTTTATTTAATTAACCGACATTTCAGTAATAAATATATACGCATAAATTTAGAATTATCTGGGGATAAATAAACTCAACATATTTTAAACAAACAATTTATATATATATATATTATTATGTTGTATATACAGGGTGTTTATTTTAAGCTGAAAATTCGAAAAATGTATTTTTATATATATATTTTTTTAATTATGCTTTAATCAAAAGTTATAATAGATTAAATTTATAATTTATCACCATTATGACATTTAATAAAACTTTGGATCGTGGTAGAACAATACGATTCGATTCTTACAGATGATGAACAAGACAATTAGGTATGGTAACTGAAATGAATATCTTTGATGAATTGTTAGATTTGGGACTTTTTAAAAATATTAGTTTGGGGAAAAAGAAATCTATTATTTTTGCGTGAAATTAATCCAACTTTTGAATCTAGCTTTGCGCAAATGGTTTAAAACTGTTTTATGATCGATCTTTAGCTCCTGGGCGATGCTACAACTACTAGCATACCAGTCAACTTCGATTATTTCTGTGATTTCATCGACATTCTCGACGACGGGTCTGCCTGTGCGAGGTGCATCTTTAACATCAAAAATGCCTGAACGGAATTGACGAAATCAAAATTGCACGTAACTAGCTGTTACAGTATTGGCACCATAAACACCATTCACAATTTCAGCCGCCTGGCTTGCATTTTCGCCTTTATCAAAGAAAAACTGTAAAATGTACCGAATTTTCTCTTTGTTGACTTCCATTTTTAACATTTTATAACTCACAACTGAATGGACCAAACAAAAAACAGTTAAAAAAATTTTTTAGTGTGAAATGTTTCCTTGATAACGAGCATAAATTTGAAATTGTTTGATCGATACTTTACGAGATATCGATCACTACAGCCATTTACCGAAAAAATAATGGATTTCTTTTTCCCCAAACTGCTATAAAATATGTGTTGGTGGCCTATAAATCATATTAGGATTACACACACACACACACACACACACACACACACACACACACACATATATATATATATATATATATATATATATATCATAAGCAAATTATTTTTTAATTGCATGTTATTCGTACATTAATTATATAAGGACTATATGTAAATAATGCATATCGATCACGTATAAATCATTTATGGATTATGCATAAATCGTATATGAATTGAGCAAATCTTACGTATGAACGTAATTACGAATTTTGATAAAAACATAATTTTTATTTGATTACTATGTTATATATAATTGATACTTGAAACACAAATTATTTTGATATTGAAACACATACTGTGTGATTATTTGAATAATCTACACATCGTTAATGACTCATACATGTAAATTGAAAAAATTAACATTTTTATCCTTGGACCAGTGTTGTACCAATTATCAGTCGGTATTGACACAGAGTGTATTGGTATTTCGTTTAGATCATCTGCAAAAGTATCAGTAAACAATACTGTACCAATAAATAACCGATTATTAACTATTAGTACACTAACGAAATTATTATAAAGGATATTAGAAGAACATTGATATTTCTATTAACTTTAATATAAAGAAATGCATGACAGATTCTGTATAAATAATAAATAAAAATATTTTATTTCTATTCTATTTACAATAATTTTTGTTAGATTTTATTATATTAAGATTTTACAATTAATTTCACGGTAATTTGTATTGGAAATTTATCTAAGTGCAGCTTTATCTGCTTTCATAAACTGTTATTAAAATATTGTAAATTAACTGTCCAGACCCAAGGGAATTTGCACACAAGGACCGCAGAACTATTTTCTAAATTATGGAAGTAGGAATAAAAATGGAAAGAGTTCGTAATGCTTAAAAATAAACTACCTTGTGTATAATGTAAAATCACACACCTTTTCATTATTAAAATTTATTGAATTGATTCTTCACTTTTGAGAGAGCAAAACAACTTTTGTTATAATTTTTCAATACAAGTTTCATTTTTAAAATTAAAATTACGATAACTGACACGATTAATAACTCTTTTTTTTTCTTTTTGGTTTAATTTCAAAATACTATATAATATGAAAATACTAATTAACATATATTGTATAATACAATATTCATTATATTAATTAAAAATGTTTTTCAGTCAGTTTCATACAGTTTTATAATTATAATAATTTTGATACTTTCCCAATGACTATATTAACGGAATATACAGAACTGATTCCGCAGCATAATATATAAAACAAAATGAAGTAATTATTTAATATGGCTTGTTAATGTATAGAATCAATGCAGCTCTTAACAGTTATTATGCATATGAAAACATTTTTGCGAAAATCTATAAATGTTCTCGAGGTAATCACGATCTTCTTTTTATTAGTTCTGTTAATTTTGGTAGTCTTGAATTACACAAGCTAACAAAACTAACAAAAATAAAATCTTGATTATATCGAGAACTATTAGACATTGCAATTTTTTCACATTCGTAATCACTTTCAATTACATCGATTTCATACATTAACGCCCAAATAATAATTACCCAAAATTATTATGACAAAGACTTAAAATGATAATGAAAAACATTGTACTTTGATGTTATATTAATTCAATAATTACGGTTTTTGATTTACATTATACTTCGTTGTAAATATGTACAATTTGTAGTGCATTACGAATACATAATATTCTCTGTATCGATAGTTTTCATTATATTCGATTTAATAAGAAGGAAAGACTAATCGTGTTATATTACAAAAAATTATTCTTACAATACAGCTAAGAGTTGCTTCGACACAAGTTTCAGTTTATTTTACAAAATTATCTATTTGCTTATTTTACAATATGACATCATCTTTATGTCGTATTAATTACATTTGTCGTCTAAGTTTATATGCAAAGGTATTATCGATACTAATATTGCTTTATCGTTGAAATCTAGGTTTTAAAATACCTCAATTTTACTTGCGCGCAAGTGTAATTCCGGCGTGCGCAATATTTCTATGAAAGTTTTATCACGAATGAGAAAATAGTGAATTGGCGTTTCAATTTACTTTCGACGATTATTAAAAACCCATGCATAATACAATTATTGGTAATAAAAATTAAAAAATGTTTGTACAAGAGTCCAATGAAATTGAGTAATTATACTGGAAACGGCGTTTCGAGATTCAACTGGTGTACCATCTACCGATGCATGAAAACTTGTTATTACAGCAAAAACAATCAAAATGACATCTCATACTGATTTATATTACATATGTTATTTCCAGTATTACCGTCATGCAAGTGATTTTAATCACGATCAATTACAATTAATCAAAATTGAACTATAAATAAAGGCGAATAATTTATCAGCTATTCAAATCAATTCAGTGTCCGTAAATTAATGAATCACAGTTTTCTTTTAAATTTAAATATATAGAATAGTTTTAGAACATTTAACTAAAAATTTTACACGTCTTGTTCTCATAACGGTGCGATGTTGCTCTTGCTTTACAAAAGACACGGAATTAAATTATATAATTAACACGAAGACAAAGCAGTATGGTACACACGAAAGTACACCGTAAAATGTTTTTTTTTTTACTCAAAATCAGATCTTTGTTGTAATTAACTTTACATTGATAATTTATCGTTTTAGTAAAATAAATCACAATGCTGTTTCTAGGGACAGAATATTAAAATCGCTTTACCATGAAACTATAATTAAGATCATATTTCTATACGTTTCAGTAAACTAAGATATGCATGAAAAAGTATCGTACCTTGTTTAAAAAAGCTTATATTTCACTCGGAGAAAAATCTGTATTAATTGTTCACATATTGATTAATATTTTATGTAAACTGGATATACCAGAGGTTCTGAGAAGTGTTACATTAACAAAATAAATATTACTGTGATACGATTTTAGTACTTTAATTTTCTATCTAAAACTTTTAAAAACGTTATTACATTTAATTAAATTCCTTTAATTCAATTCATTTTAATAACTGTCCCAAGACCTTTCTCAAGCGTATGTTTGAGTTCAGTTTAAGTTCCCGAAATTTCTACGTTCGTGCAACTTCCATTAAGAGTTCAGGAACTTATAACGAACCTCCCATAAACCCGTTCTCTTAGGGCTCTTTTAATTTTATAGTCTGAGATGACGATACTTACTTTTTTATTTCTACGAACTTGATACTTTATAGAAACTAGTTATCCGCGTTAAATATTTTTCACTGAGACAGAAAGGTAGCTTTCTGTTAATTTGTTCGTTTTATATAATTGAATATTTCCCATTTTTACACTGCTCTAAAAGATTACTCTTGTGCAACAGCGGTTATTTTTTGCACATTTGAACTTACAAAGTCACACC
>JABFOX010000956.1:0-14291 GCA_022817665.1 Axea sp. ZL-2020
GGTGTCGGACGGTGGATAAACAGAAGTGGCTGTGGGAGTCGAAAAAGTTGTAGGTTCATTCCGGCCGCGGGACGACGCGTGGGCAAAAGACGGTTGACGCGGTTCCGCGTTAAGCGGCAGCCCGACGTTTTAATCTTGCGACGTGACTGCTTTGCATTCACGCAGCCAGCGAGCAAGACCTTGTCCTGCTTAAGGCAATTAATGACTCAATCAGGATCGGACCGATTGAGTCTTTATAAGGGCTGGGGCAACGCGCGTGGCTCGACTCTGTAATGCGAGGAATGCACGCGTCCCGCGGTCGGCATTTAATAACCCCGCATGGTGACTTCGTCCGATCGGTGGGCATCGCGCGGAAACAATACATGCCGCTGAGGACATCGGTATGAATTGTCGAATTGCGTAACTGCCCGAGTCGGGGAGCTGCTGTTTTTGCTGTGAGATGCTCAGGCAAGAATGGGGTTTGGCCGTTTTGGTGGGCGTTTGATCGAATCACTAGAACTGCGGTAAATCGGTAGATTTGAAAGAACGACTGAGAAGGAATATGCAAATTAAAATGTATGTTTAACGATGTTTGTTTCGCTGAATACGGATGTGCGAAATAACAAATGTGAGCTTTGTTGAATAACTACAACAACGAGTTCGAACAAAGTGCTTTGGCCCTTGTTTATGCAGGGCGAAGAAAGTTGATTAAACGTTGCTGTGCTGTTCTGCAAAGCAAAGGTGCGTTGAGCACTGAACAAACTTGAAAGTATAACAATTAATAACAAATAATAATTACAGTGCCGCATAATACAACTGGTACTGTTCTTTTAGTCTTCGTTTGATCGGTCTTGAATTTCGTTTCGAACTGAATTTGTCTTCACTCCGCAAAATGGCACAGTACTTTTTTTTAATGAACTTTTATCACTGTACGAGTCGAGGTGCGTGGAGTTAGTTTGTATAATATTAATATCGATGCGGTTTGTGAGGAACAGAAAAATGTTTGATGCAATAACGCTGGCTAAGACAGTGCTAATCGATTTACCATTTTATCTCGGGCAATTTTCAATTTCAACTTGACAATGATTTTTGAATTGTTTCGTGTAATAATGTACATTTCCTTTTTATGTTGCAGGTAAGCTTTCTTTCATTCACGAGAAGCGTTTTAAATTCGAATACTTTAAGGTATGTAACACGTCGAAGAATGCCATGTATCGGGCATTCACAATTTCCATTTCAAATCAACGCACAAAATTCCCCTAGATTAAGAAAAACGTTTCACCATTCTTTTCTGTCGCTGGTAATCGCAATGCTGTTGTATAATTACAAGTACGAAAGGTAATTGCAAAAGCTGGGTTTGTATTACAATATTTTTTCGATAAAACATTTTCAGTAAATGTGTGATAATTATGCTTACATGTTTAAAAAAGTTACCAATGTTTTAAACAAATTCCTGAAGACGCGTATAAAGGAAAGTTCTTTTCTCGAAATACAGCCGAACATTGAGCAACATTTTTTTTAAAACAAACCAGTACAAATTAGAGCATTTCCCCAGGAATTTCCATAGAACGGGGCATCAATAGTTTTCTTATAAACGCGGCCGTTAAAACGGTTCGAGAAGAAACGCTTCGATGCTTTAAAAATGTCCCTGGATGCTGTCGCGAGAAGTCGACAAATCCCCTAGGATGAGAAGTTGCAAAATTGTTCTCCACAACCTCTCCTCCTCCTCCTCCTACTCCTCTAGGACAATTCGTCATAATCGCTACACGTATGGCAACTTGTCACCGTATATCTTATTGTCGAAAGCTAAAGTTTCGCGTGACAAATGCATAATGCAGATTGCGATGCGACAGACAGACGGCAAACTAGTCGGTGAATATAGTGGAACCGTACGCGCTGCGTGGTCAGAGACAAGTGACGTTAATGCGCAATAAATTAGCGGCCTCCTACGCGGCGTGCCCCGCGTCCTCGTGCGACACGTCCGACGCTCTAGTCCGCGCCGGGGGCCGGCCGATCGCCGATTACTCGATTAATCGATTTAAATTGCTAATTCGAATTTATTTACGACGACGATTTGTCGCTCATCGGTTTTTATTCGGCTCGTTCAACGTCGCCTCGTGCAAAAGGAGCGGGTTTCTCAGTGCCCGAAATTTAAATCTCAGCCGTTTTTACAACGGTTGGCGCCGCTGAGAAAAGTCACATTCGCGAACGACTCGGTGAAACGAAATGCCGCTGAATGAGCAATAACACGGATCGACGTGTTTTTTCACCGCGATGAAACACCCGAGTCCGAATTATAACAGCTGTTCTGACTGATTCCTTCGAGCTTCCAACAACGAAAATTCAACTTTAGTTGCAGCGGTTAAGTTCGGCGATGACGTCAGCGCGCCAACAGCGCCGAGATTGGTCGGAAACCGTAACGCGTGTTCCTCGCATAAATCGAAACGCGGATTTATATGTACAAAATGTGTCAGCGTCGTAATTCTCGCGGAATAAATGAATTTCGGATTTGAATTGCAACCGTTATGCGGACTAATGTCGTCACGAATTTCGAAAAATGGCAGGCTTTTAATTTCGCCTCTTCCGTTCCATTAATCTTTCGTTTCCCGGAGGAGGGGGGGGGAGCAACAACATTTTTCATGACGTCACGTTGTACTGATTACGTCACCGTCGTACATCATATTGTCACGGGCTAAAGCGCATGCGTCATGATCGCGACGTTTATGTGACATTTATGTAACGTTCGCGTCGCTTCTTCATTAAAATATCGCTTCGCAGCGACAAACCGAATTTCGCGAGCGGCGCGTCGAGGGAAAAAAATTTGGCCACTGGGGCGGCGCTGCGTATTCGTCCTTGTAAACTAGCCGGATAACATTGTCTTTCCCGTCGAACCCGTAATCATTGCAAAGTAACCGTATCGCTCAACGACACGTGTATTCGCATTTCAAATGTGGCCCGAAAAATCAATCCTTCGTTGATTACGATCTCTCCCGTCGTAATCGCAGGGGTTGCTTCGGCGAGGGGCGCTACGGATTACCTCTCTATGGTTTAAACTCGTAATATGAATCAATACACACGATCCCCATTGCTACTTCATCAGTTTGTAATAAATGGGAAAAAGAAAAAAAAAAAACTTTCAAATTCTTTCGATTTTCAATGGTAAACCTTAAATTTGTAATTTCCCCTCCCCTGCGAGCGGCCTCGTCGGGGCTATCCTTGCGGTAATCTTTCGCCTCGTCCTGCCGGGAATACGACCTTTCTTGCGACTTTTCCTTTCGCGCTCTTCCTTTTTCCATCGCTCCCCCCCTCTCTCCCTCCCGCCCTCTTTTTTTCGCTCCTTCCGATTCTGCTTTCGGCTTTTCGCTCGTTTTTTTCACCCGATCAACGGTTTTCAGTCATCTTCGCTTCGCTTTTCCCCTGCTTTGCGTTTTTGCCGAACCTCCGAACTTTTTCTTCGCCCGTCATGACTGGGAAGACCATTCGTCGAACGCAATTTTTCGCTCGAGTTCGAATTTGCGTTTTGTATAAACACGGCATTCGAAGAAGTGGGTTGCTGAAGGTCTTTCGCTCGCTTCGCGTTAACGTGTTGAAATTACTATGCAAAAACGTAGACAGCCAACGAATGTTTGTTTTCCTCCTCAATTTCAAAGACCGACGCTCCTTTTTTATTAGAACCGAACAAAGGTGCGCGACGTTTAGAACCAATAAAAGCAATTTCTTTCCTCTGTCCGTTTGGCGAATGGAGGTATCTTTCATCCATGTCCGGGGGGGGGGGGTTAAATTGTCATATTTCTGTATTTAAATATCCTTAACTTTTGTTTTTTTATCCGAATCAAAATAAACATGGCTAGTTTAAACACACCCGTTTTTCATAGTTAAAATTCTGCTTGACTCGAAGAACGTTGATACCTCGTTCGCGACGTCATTTTAAGCGCGACAAAGAACAAACAAATGTACAACATAAATATTGTTTGGTAAACCACGGTGGGCAACAGACGAATGGACAAATCACAATTAAACAATAAGGAATGTTCGACGTGTGATCACAGCAACTCTCACTCGCGTCGGACAAAAGGACAACAATGGTGCTCGGCACAACAAACATTTTATCCCGACTGGCCTTAACATTCAAAACAGGAATTTTTCTTTTTCAAAGCATTCATCCGAAGACGCTTTTAACGACTAAATCCAAACATCGTCATTTTTGCCGCGCTCATTTCAGCAGGATACAATTTAGAAACTTACGTTCGTTTAACAATCAATTCAGCTGTGTTTACTTTGGATGTTGTTTTAACTGTCAAGTGTCAACAAGTTTAACCCGTTTATTTAAGGATTAATTGCACGTACAGTCCCTGCAAAAAAGGTGATTATATCAGTATTCATAAATGCTGTTATAAATTCTAAGCAAACCGAACAGTTTCATCAAGAACATATTTTTTACGGCACTTCCCCGTTTATTTTTACATCTCGAATGCAACTTTTTCAATTTTGAAAAATGTTCAATGTTGATGGAGAAGAAACGACGCGCGGAATGCCAATGAATTCAATCGCAAAATCTGCGAAGAGCGACGAAAATGAATTATTAAAGAAGTTGAAGTTTGTTGAAGTATTGATGTGTAATCCATTGCAATGTTTTTCACGTGTTTCGTATACTTTTTATGTTGACAATGACCTTCAGTTTATCTACTTTCATGTAAACGCATGTAAAATTAATACAACTTTGTATTGTTATAACTTGTTTTTATTCTGGAACTTTTTCTTGTTTGAGATTCTGCTTCGGTGCATCGGTGTCGGTACACGCGAGAAGTGTGGAGCGATTTAGTATTTATAAAAATCATTTTTAATTCGGCTCATCCCGTTATGAATGTTTAACGACTCAAGATTCCGAAAAGGTTGCATAAATTTGTTTGAATTAAAAGCATTGTGCTGAATATTCAATTTTATTCAAACACTTTGTTGTTGTAATTATTAAAGCAAAGAAGTGGGTAGGTAATCGATTTTTAAATAAAAAACAAACATTTGTGTTCACTCTGTATAAAAATATGTTGACTTTGTTTTGTTTTCCTAAAATATGGAATTGCGTTGTAAATAGAAAAAAAAATTGTGACAGTTTGTTTAATTAAACTCCCTTGAGCACCGTTGAAATGTTTTTTAGTGCTTCTAAATAAAAAGTCAAGTAGATAAGAGTTAAAAAGAAATAAATGAAATCGGTGAATAATCAAACCATCATAATTACCATATTTTTTACATAATATAAAGAATGATATAAAATAACTTAATTTTTTTATTATTTATGTAATGTTTGCAGTATTGCTTTACCAAATGTTCACCAATCCTGCAAAAAAGGCTAAAAATTGAAATTTATGAATTGTAGTTTTCCAAAAGCAATATTTAAATATTAATGACCAATCATGTCAACTGATATTTTGTGAAGAAACCGATCGTGTGATTGATGTAGTTTTTTGATTATTTGCACACTTCAATTGCATTTGATAAAAATTTTACTATACATTTTTATGAAGAATGTAAATTAAAAATTAAGTTTATCAGAATGATGCATTCTGACATAACAGCAGTTTTATATAAGAACATTACAATTTAAATACTTCATCTTTTCAAGAGTTACAGAGTTAAGTTTGAACGCATTTGCTTTTGCAACAAAATATTTTTCGTTCTGATATACGTTATTTTATATAAATATATTGAAATTTATGAATACAACTTGTTTAAAAGTTAGTATTTTAGCATATATAAAATTTTTATTTCACAGTTTATTAGTTATAAATGGCTGCTTATTTGATGCAAATTCCATGCATTGAATTTACATGGGATGAAGTGCAATTATTATTCATTTAGTGATATACACGAGTAGAATTGAACAACAACAATAATGCATAAAATTAATTGAATGTATTGATTTGCTTGAAAAGAATTAATCTTCAATCTCAGAAATATTTTAACTTTCAAGAAGGTTAACAGATTATGATTTTCCTCTTCAACAATACAGCGAACTTGTGCAACGCTTCTTGATTTCTATCTGTTATTTGTATTTTCACAGATTATCTTATTTATAAAGCTGATTTTTCCTCTTAAGAGAGGACTAAGAAAATGTCCCGAAGAATTACGTCCGCTACTTTTCTCACGCCACCTATGATATGCGATACGTAACTCAATGGTATACATACATATGTACACACACATGTATGCGGGCAGTCAGGTTAATGCATAACTGCTGTTACCAAACCATTAAAAAAAATCCTTAAGAATATTTTGTAAAAAAAGAAATAAAAAATAAACAACAAATTTCGTTAGAAAATTATTTTATTCTGAAACTTTAAAAAATAAACCTCAGATATTACATATTCAAACAGTTAAAAACAATGTCCATGACCAATGCTCTTATACATGATATATTTGGAATATTAACAATACAAATTTTATTAACTCAAAAATATTTGTTTTGCAACTGGAAAAAGGCAAATGGTTGTTTGGATTTTTCCTCTATTAATTAAAATACTTCAATATTTTACCAGCAATAAAGGTTCGGCAAAATAGGATGGGAGATCGAATGAAACGGCCAGTCAAAACCCCCAAATAAATTTATTCCACCATTTCGTCACTCTCATTCGTTTTTGTGCAGAAAAACCGGTAAACCGTAACTTGATACAAGTATTTCATACATCAACAAGCTATAACACAGCCATTATGAATAACCGATCTAGGGAATTCGATCAGATTAATTCCCAAGAATCGATTGTGGGCGGCAGCTTGATCTTGCATTTCCGTTTCATTTCTTGATATGGGTAGTTCACTTGCCACCAATCAATGATTTCCACGTGGGAGACCATGTTCAGAACGACCATGTGTGTTGGCGTTTTCGGGGTGTAAGACGTCCCAAAATTCAACAGTAGCCGATAGTAAGAAAAACCACGCGATAATGTCATCAAAACGCTCTGCAAAATTAAGCCTTCTACTTGTGGAACCAAATTACCATTCAAACAAATTACCTATAAAGTTAAAAAAAACATGATGAATCTTCACATTTTTCTTTTTTATGTTCGTTTTGTTTAGAATTTAATATTTGAGTGCAACTGAATTTAATAAATGCAATTCTTAAACTGTAATATATAATAATGAAAACAAATAAACAAACAAGTTGCTAATTTCCATTTATTTTGAAATGAAATTGTTAATATATTTATAAATTAAATTAATCTATTAAAATTACAAGATTAATATTGAAAGAAATATTTTTAACTTCGTATCTATGACTTTTTTACAAGTAAATTCACCTTGAGAGTTTTACATCCATTCTCGTTATTATAATTAATGTCGTTCGTGAGTTGATCATTTTGCAATTCACACTGAACATTCAATCTTTCCAAAATAAGATTTTTCTTCGATAGATTGCAATCTTGCAATTTAAAATAAAAAATATGATGATTGCCATCCTAAAAAATTAATACAATGTTAATCAATACATACATTAGAAGTACTGTTTGTAGAATTAGATCCATCTTTCACACGTATTTTAAGTAAAACATTATTTTTATAAGAGCCGTGACTATTTTAATATAAGATATTTCAAAATAAACTTTATTCTACAGTAGTGTATAACAAATTCTACATAAAATTCAAATACACACTCCTCGCCACATTGCAGTACATCGTCGATTCACCAAAGTATGTGGGTCAGCTTTATTCATTATCATTGGGCAAGTCTCTTTAATTTTGGGAAAATAAGAATAATGCAAGGATCGGATAACATGAGCACGAAGTCCACATTTGTCTTTAATTTCATGCAGCAACAGAGAAGATGGCGCAGAAAGTGTAGAAACATAGTATCTGAAAATTAAAATCAAGAACAAATAAATTACTGAAGTGTAAAAAAAACAACAACAAACAAAACTAAATAAAATTTTCTTTTAATAAGTATATCTCCTCAAAAAGTACCTTTTGTACAATTTAATCCAGAATTGAGCTGATTGTGTAACTAAATAAGTTGTGGTACAAATTTGAGCAAAAACGCCAACTTGATCTGGTGAAATGTGCTCTCCTATTAAATACCAAATATCAATGGGATAATTATTATCTGTAAAAAAAATTTTTTTTTTAATAATTTAAATGTAAATGATATTAAAATAAGTTTATTATTCAAATTTAAAGCTATGATTAATTGCATTAGTAATGCTACTTAAAAACTTTTTTTTAATTATTTACATAATTAAATACATAAAAAACCTAATTAAACTCTTTGTTTATCTTTTCAAACAAACAAATATAAGAACATAATAAAAATCCATGTGTAATCACATATGATATATTTGTAACAAATTTTATTTATATATATATGATACAAAACTAAACACTTTTTAATATAAACACATTAACATAATACACATGTTGTTGTGTGTGAAGATATTCAATTTTTGCATAAATATATAAGAAAACATGAATGTATATTTTTTTGTGAAATGCATTAATTAATATACATTTTAATTTGTTTTAATTTAAATAATATACAATATAATAAAAATGCTATTAAAACCATTATACTCCATGTAACAAATTACAGTACTATTATGGTAGTGATAAAAAAAGGTTATTTGAGTAACTCATTTAAATACTTATCAATACTCATTTCAATCTGAACTCTGTTTTATAGGATTTCACACAAAGTGTGGTTTTTTTAAATTAAATCAACATTTACCAAAATAAATACAAAAACACGGATGATTGAAGATGGTGCTTTTATTGCTTTACAATTACTCTA
Organism: Axea sp. ZL-2020; assembly: GCA_022817665.1. Lineage (NCBI taxonomy): Eukaryota > Metazoa > Arthropoda > Insecta > Hymenoptera > Scelionidae > Axea > Axea sp. ZL-2020. The sequence continues at coordinate 8,753 of JABFOX010000956.1, forward strand.
AGTTTGCACAGTATGATGCAATCAACCAAAGCTGATACCTCAACCAAAAAAATTACCTTGATCTTCACATCTCTCTTCACCCGCATTAATCTTTCCCATAATTTTTTCTGAAACAGAAGTTAGATTTGTATAAAACTGCATTTAACCATACACACATAATCAAATGAATAAAACAAAAACAGATGCAACTCTTGCAATTGAATTAACATTCTTTCTAAAAATGAAAAATTTTGAAAAAGGAAAAATAAAATAACGATCTTCACCATTTTTGACAATTTTACAGGAAACTGGTATATTACTTTCAAAGTCATGTGTATCGTCATTTGCACCTTCGTCTACATGTCGTGTATGTTTCACTGAAGTTAAAGAAAATAATTCATTTTAAGTCATCTTTTTAATACTGAAATTGCTTTACTATTAAGTAATCAAGACTTCAAAGATTCGCTGTAGAATAGCAGAGTCTACAGAAAATCTAAGCGCCTAGCGAGTGGCATTCCGACATCAAACATTTTTCGACGCTGTTATTTGTATTCTTTGAGAACCACAACATTCAATATTTATTTTATGATTAAATTATAACCTTTGTGTGTGATATTGCAATTCGCCTTCTTCATCTTCGAATGCATTTTATTACTGTTTGCAAAGTCATTGATAGTCACATCTGAAAGTCGTGTCATAAATAATTCAACGTTATAAACAAACAAAGCTCAGCTAATCAGAATGTTTCGTTTATTTGTAAACAATGCAAAGAGAAAATTACCTCCGGCACAAAATTTTTGCGTCGACGATCTAGACCTGCCGGTGGTCCTCGATTTCATTATTCCGTTTCCCCACTTACCTCTCGCTGCCAACAAACCGATAAACACGAACTTGCGCAATGCACGTCAAAAAATCACGCGTAATACAGATTCACCGTTAACTGCTGTCGATCTTCGCTTTCTTCTTTGTCCTTTCCATTTCAAACAGCTCCTCCGCAACTCACGAACTCCAAAAACACCGCATGTTTTGCGAGAACAACGATCAGCTGTTCAGCAACCACATTGTCGACATCGCGTTCTGCGAATCGCAACGACGTGTTTCGCAGTGATGCCAATCAGCGATGCTAACACGTTGGATTGGAGACAGGGCTCCACTGCCCCTGCGCTCCTTTCCTGCCTACCCGCGCCGCTCAGCTGTTGCCCTTGTAACAGCGAGAAATACGGTTTCAACAATTTTCAATTTTCGCGAGTTCTGGCGCGAAAGCTGCAACGCGTTCAAAAACCAATTCACAATTATACCGCAAATCAATTCTTAGTAATAAATCGTATTTAATAACGAAATGATTCAAAGTAAGTGTAAATATATTTTAACGTGTTATAATTAAATAAAATTTCAAATTTCTTTGGAAAGGATTAATTTTTTAAATAAAACCATTGCATAAATAACGTATTATAAACCAATATGTGGCAATTTGGTTAAACGTGTTAACGTGTACTTAACTGTAATAATAAAATTAAATGTTACTTTTATTTATTTATTATCAGTGATACTATATATGAGTAAAAACAAACATTGTTTTAATTAATTAAAATGAAAAAATTGTCAGTGGAAGGATTTTCGGAGCAATGAAGTTTAATTATTTCATTGGTAATAAATATTGAAAGGAGTAGTTATACTTTCTAATGATTTGATGATGTATTTTTAAATTATTCCCTGAGACTGGGCTTTTTGTTCTTGCAGAGTCTTTGTAGAAGAATATAATATGTGTAGATGAATGCCAATTTTTTAGTTGAAAAATCCTACAACTGTAATGACCATGACAGCATATTGTTTATGTATGATTTATACAGTGCCAAGGGTACTATGGATTGTATATGTCATTACCAAGAGGTTTTATCTTTTCGTTGTCTGCAAAATTTGTTAGTTCCAAACTGTCTGGACCAATGTAGAGGTAGCTGCAGTTGTATTTGATAATAAAACACAATAACCGCTAGTTGACTGAAGACCGGACGTTCTCAACATTTCTAGAATAAATATATTTATTTGTTAAAAAATAAGTTTTTTTTTTTCGAATTTTGCGTACAACACTGAGTCGGATAACTAATTCAGATTTTAATTCATGTTTACAGCTAAAGATTGTTACAGTTAGCAATTCACAAGGCTTTTGATTATTAATAATACATAATTTTTATACTGAAATATATTATAATTAATATTTTAATCTTTAAAAAATATTTGGTTAATTCATTGACACTTTTCTCATCAAAATGTATATATTTATTATTATGTTTCATTAATAGGAAAATTATAAATCAAAATAAATTGAACTGTTAATAAAAACTGATTATTTGAATTTTAAATTATTGACATAGCGAATAAATGAACAAAAATATTTTTTATTTCTTTTGCAATATAAGTATCGCATTATATATGTAATTATTTTAACATTTTACAGGTTTTTATTACATAATACATAATTATACGTGTTGCATAAAGAATATTTGGCATTGATCTATTATACATTATGAAGCTATTGTTTTAAATTAAAAACTCAGATAGTTCATTACATGTAATGTTCTTGAGGTATAGATTTCCATAAGAACAATGGATTATACTTTTGACTGTCAGTGACATCTACGTTGGTTGGCTTCGGATAAACTATCTGAAAAATGCCACGGTATTTTTCTTATTAAAAATTTGGATATATATATATTGGAAAATATTCTGCTGTCTTATAATTTAAATACCTTTAAATATCATCATTATTATCATGCTTCGCGTTTATATTTTCATATTTTAAAGTGAAAATAACTGTGTTCAAGCTATAAGGGGTAAAAGCACCATTGAACTGGTGAAAATATTTAAAACATAATAAGAGCATTTTTAAAAAAAGATCAGAAAAATAATGAAACTGATGGAAGAGGAAATAAAGAGAAAGAAGAGAATTCTGAATACAATATATCAAGAGAAATTTTGAAAATGTTGATGGAAGAATAAGAGAAATTCAAAAATTAATGAAGAAATGAATAAATTACTGGCAGAAATAAAAGAACTTAGAAAAAAAAGGAAGAAGGCAGTTAAAGCAAGAACCAAATTGAATGATAAAATGAATGTGAATAATGATAATTGACGGAGATGCAGGAAATGCATTCTCTCCTCCTATAAAAAAGGAGAGTGAAATGTTTAATCTCGTTTAGATAAAAATACAGAACATTTAAACACACATAGATGTTTTAGCTGAGAGAGATCATTCTGAAGATGAAGTATTATATTATAATAAGGATTCAGAACATCTAGATAGTTTTGATCTTTATTATAAATTAAATGAAAGTGAAGAGTAGGAAGAGAATAAAAATGACTTGGATAATGAAGCCTCTGCAATGGGTATGAATAATTTTGAGAAAATAAAAAGGATTAAACCAAAATTTGACGGTAAAGATACAGAAATCAACAATCCTCTTATCACAGATTTAGATTATCGTGATAAACAAGCAAGAAGTTTACAAAAAGTTCAACTGTGGTCTGAAAAAGACATATTTAAAAATATAGAAAATGAAAAAGATGATTTTGAAATAGATAAGGGAACAGAAATTTAAAAGAAAAAGGTGGGAAAGTCATTGGTGATAATGATAAAATGGATACAGATTCTGTCAATACACTCTCTTTTATATTATAAAAATGACTGAATAAGTAAAATATAATTGTATTTTATATTTGCATTACAGACTGTATAAGAAAGCGGCTTAAAATCGAAAAAAAGATTTAAATGCGTTGGCGAATGATGTAGTGGGAAAATATAAACTTGTAAATTCACAAATGAAAAAAGATTTTCGAACAATTTTTAAAAAATTGAAAAAAAAAGAACCGAGGAAAGAAATCAAAATTGAAGAAAACAAAAAAATAATACTTTTGTAATATTTGTTTTATCCTTATTGAAATGTTTATATTTTGTATATAACACTTCAAAATGGTTGTTAAATGAAAGACTTAACTATTCATTTATTTAAAATTATTCACTGGTATTTCCCTAATTTTTCAATTTCTTAAATTTCTGTTATAGGAATATAAATATTGATCTTTAGGAACAATTTTTGAATAAATCTTTAAACCATTTGCCATTGAAAAGTAATTGACATTAAATTTAAAATCAATATTTCACTTGAACTAATCAAGAAACTTGAAATGATTCTTAAAATTTAGAATCACATTAGACATTTTTTAATTTACATTAAAAATAAAATATACTTGTGTCTATAAAAGTATTTTAAAACCGCTAAATTAATAAGAAAATTCTATTTTTTTGTAATAATTTTTAAAAGTGGCAACTTAAAATATAAACAAAGATATATTTATTGCTATTATTCAACAAAGTCATAAAATTAATGAATATTGAATTAATAAGAAATCGTTTTTGTTGTTTTCTTTTACTGACAAACTTTTTGTAAAATTTATGTATAATAAGAGACATTTAATTGTTAAATAAATTTATTGTTGATATAATAAAAATTATTTAAACTATCTAAATTAAAACAATAAATTAAAATTCTATAACTGTACCATAGTTAATCATTATTTCTATTAATTTTAACATAAATTAAAATTAAGATGCATGTTTAAAATGATTTAATTTCTAAATTGTATCATAACTAATCAGTTTAATCAGATTATGTGTCTGATAATTCTTTGACAATAAGACATTAATAGAATAAATCATATGAAATAAACAGAACTACATATTTTTATAATCATATAATCTAATCGTGTAATCGAAAACTGCTCTCATACTCTGTACAGAAAATGCCATCAAAAAGAAGCCTTTAGCCCTTTCGACGATAAAAAATTCAACTCAGTTACAAATCTCTCGTACAACACAAAGGATAATGCATTTTTACAGTGTTTGATTGGATAAAAAGAATTTTTACTGCGGCATATTCAACAAAACATTTTGTCCAGCCGGGAGGTAGGAGACGTTGCGCGATCGCGCAAGTTGGTATGCGATATCTTCAGCAGCCTCGATTCTTCTCAGTTCTACAAGACCTTCACCAGCCTCGCCTATAGATTTTGCAAGCAAAGTTGCAGCCTGGGTATCTCCTTCTGCTGCAATAATAGCCGCCTTCTTTTGCTGCTCAGCCTTTTCTACAAGAAATCGAGCTTTTTCAGCTTCCTGTTGTGCTACTTGTTTTAGTTCTACAGCTTGTGTGAATTCTTTTCCGAAAGTCAAGTGTGTCTGAAATAATCAATAAAGAATGAAGCAATTCAATTTATTCAATAATTAAATGTACGTGATTTTATTTCATTTCAAATATTGATATATTGAAGAATTATCAAAATATAGTGCATGAATTAAAAATAGTTCATAATAAATACAATTGTTACGTATTAAATTAAACTTCAATAATTTTATTAATTTAATTAAACGACAAATAATTACAATAGAAATATCATCTAAGATGACACCGAATTGAGCTGCTCTCTCTGTAAGTTCCTCGCTAACTTTTTGAGAAACAAGTTCACGCTGAGTGATCAATTCGCCAGCATCGAACTGTGCAACAACAGCTTT